>CAKAOH010038772.1:4150-42114 GCA_916701665.1 Sebastiscus tertius | reverse complement strand
CTGTTTGTCTCACTTTTGTTGATTGCTCCACTGTGTGTGTGTGTGTGTGTGTGTGTGTGTGTGTGTGTGTTTGCGCTTGTGCGTGCATGTACTCACAGCTTTCTCTTTAGGCCCACAGTGCTGGGTGTGTTGGACTGCATCTGGCTGAACAGAAACTGTATCAGCTGGCAATGAGAGAAAAAGCACAGCATGAATCAGCATCCTCCTCTCTCTCACACACACACACACACACACACACACACACACACACACACACACACACACACACACATTCATGACCCATAACCCACCCTGTGTCATCCTATTAAAACATGTTATGGTCTTGTGATATGAAATGAGGGTCGGCCACACATTGAACCTTTTTGTGTTCTATCTTATACTGTAGTTGTCATATGCTGTATGTACACAATGAAGAAGGCTCTCCTAGTTTTGCTGCAGGACAAGATGCAGCTTCTCATATTTGTTAATATGTGGTGATCTCATGTAAATCCCAGCATAGGAAACCTGGCGCTAATACTCATTTTGTCAGCTATTTCTTTTTTTATTTAGTCTCAATCCTGGATCAAATGTTCTTATTATTTTCTATTATATTTAGTCAACCTCATCCTGTTTTTTCTAGTCAAGTTTTAGTTGACTAAAAGTCGGTGCATTTTAAGTCTTATCTTAGTAAAAAAAAAAACATAACTATTTTAGTTTTAGTCAATGAAAACTGTTGACATTTTAGTCTTTTTTAGTCATCAGATTATATTAAACATTTCAGTCAATCTAGTCTACCCAAAATATCTATATCTGTTATAAAATATATAGCATTGTTTCTTTCTCCCAAGCCCTGTTGTTATTATTGTTAACTTAAACTTAAATGGATAGTTCATGTGATTTGAAGTGGGGTTGTATGAGGTTGTATGAGGTACTACTGCATAGTAGGTGTATTACTTACAGTAGATGACGGTCGGTGTGCCCCGAGCATCGTGAAACAGACAGGAGCACCGGCACCGGAGCAAAAGCAATGTACTGCTGTGGACGAGGATGGCAGCAAAATGTATTTTAGCCACCTAAAAGAAAGGTTCACTTAAAAAACATTATATTCGTTTAAGTGTATGCTATATTTAGAATATTTTCTGAAGGCGAACTGAATTGAAAGTGAAACGTATACAGTGTGTACTGTGCTGGCTTTGGAGAAAGCATAGATAGATTTTAAGAAAAGAAAGGACTGTCTGACGGCAAGACATGTACACTTAAACGGATATACATTTTTTTCAGGTAAGCCTTTCTTTTAGGGAGCTAAAATATGTTTGCTGCCGTCCCTGTCCACAGCACTTTACTGCTTTGCTCCGGTGTCGGTACTCCTGTCTGTTTCTCCAAGCTGGGGACACATCGACCGTCATCTACTGTAAGTAATACACTGACTATGGATAAGTACCTCATACAACCCCACTTCAAAACACCAAAACTATCACTTTAAGTAAGTAAGTTACTCCGAGTCTGTGCTCAATGTGTGCTGCCGATGTAGCACTGATATAGGGTGCGCAGCAGAGGACACAAAACTGCTGTATTGAAAAAACAACAAAAATGTCAACAAAAATAAAGAGAGATTTTGGTAAAGTTATTTATTTAACTCCATTTTAGTCTTGTCTTTTTTCGTCAAAAATATTGCATCTTGATATAGTCACAGTTAGTGTTTAATGACGTTGGTGCCGTCCAGGGTTATTATAGTAAAATAAAATTGTAACAGAAACGAAAATAAGCAGTGAAAAAGCTGAAACTAAATAAAAACTATATAATTTAAGAAAAACTAAAACTCTAATTGCCTGGGTTAAAAAACTCTTAAAAATATAATAAAAATGAATGTAAATTAATTTTAGTTTTAGCTATAACATATGACTACCGAAAAAAGGAGAAAGTATGAATTTCCATTGCTTAGTAGCGCGAAGATTAAACAGTAAACAAGACGGCCATTCTTAGTTCTCGAAACATGTTATTTGTATGTATATATCTACCTACTTCTGAGACATTATACGTGGCCCTAACAAAAACTAATTAAAAAAAACTACCGTAAAACTAAATGTAGAAAACTAAACCTTTTTGAAAAAAAACTGAAACTAAACTAAAACTGGCAAATACACTCTGAAAACTAACTAAAGCTAAACTAAAATGAAATTGAGAAGTCAAAACTAAATTAAATAAAAACTAATTGAAAATTCAAAACTATTATAACCTTGTTCTTGTCATTGTCTCATCTTAGTTGTGGAAAAAAAGGTTGTTGACGATCATGTACATAGTATAGTCATAGTTTTCATTAACGAAATTAACAGTACTTGGTGCAACTCCAACCTGAGTAGATCTAATCTGCCTCATAACTCAGAACACCTGAGTGGGTATGCAGGGCCTTTAATGGATGATATTGTATAGGTTTACCTGATCTATGTTTAATATGTAAATTCAAAGTAACTAATAACTATAGCTGTTAGCATTACACACATGTGGACTGACCTTGTTCATGACTTTCTGTTGCTGTGTGTGATTCTGTCTCAGTGAGACCACCTCTCTCCACAGCACTTCATTCTGCCTGCAAACAGGAGGAGGGAGATGTTAGAGGGAGGTGGTGGAGAGCCAAAGAAGAAACGGAGAGGACAAAATCATATTTAGCAGAAGTTTTGAAGTTGTTTTCATTTTCACCTGGTTAAAAATCTGAAGCCTATTAACCCTGAAAGTAGCTTGTTTTACAATGAGTTGGTCAGCACTAGAACAAGAATCTGGGGAGGTCCATATTTCCTATAGGGATAAAGCGTACTGCACACAGACACACTGGAAACCTGTTTAATGCCCTGGCCTTGAACTATAAAAGTCCAGTTTCTGGGATGTTTTTAATAAAGATGTCACCCTCTAACCTGCCACAGAAGAGTGTGCCCATTAACCCTAACCCTAAAAGAGTTCTCCACTGATTAAGTATTGCACTCTTATAGTGTTGTTAGGCTCATGATGGACATTCAGATTTCACTCTCAGATTTCACGCAGCTCTCACTGGAGCCACAAAAGGCTGTATACAATGCAGTAGTACTTCCCAAGACAGGTGTCACCCTCTAACCAGCCCTATGGAGCCTTCCCTCACCACTGCTCTTTGATATAAAAAACTCATCCACTTATCCTCTGTAACAGAAGATGACAGTATCGCTACGGATGGGTTCATCACTTAGTCGTCACAGTGACACTGAGCCATCCGTGCTTTATTGTATCTGTCAGACACCACTACACAGAGGGCAGAAAAGTGTGTTTATACTGTCCCTATTTTAGTCCAGCCCAAGGTGGTGCACACATCTTGTTGAGAGATGTAAAGAAGAGCCTGCATATGTGTTTTTAGGATTGTCTGACAGACTTTCTATGATGTGCACGTACAGTCCAACCATACCTTTGCAATGCAACGTGGCTGGACTTTCAGAGTGAATTGAGGAGAAAAGAGCTTGGAAAATCAGCTGTGAGATCTCTCTCTTTCTGCACAGCTTGTGCATCAGCTTCAATAATTTGGAAATGGAGAATTTTTATCATGTATGCACAAAATACTGAAGAAAAAAATAAATATTTGAGAGAGCATTGTCCACGCCTGCATGCATGGCCGTACATGTGCACATGCACACATGTGGTCATCCTTTCTAAGTATGTCGTTATTAGTGTGTGTGTGTGTGTGTGTGTGTGTTAGTCAGGTGAGCAGGTGAACATTCTCTCCTCGCGTTAGCAAACAATGCTGAGCACAAAGCAGCTCCACCACACAATAGACACACAGCAGCTATTTTCAGCAACAATAGCCTCTAGAGAAAAAGTCAGTTCATCCACTGGGTAATTTGTTCCAACTTAGCAAGAGGAATAACAGACAGGTCAACTGCTCTTCTCACATTGTCCCCCTAAAATATGTTTTAAAAAAACTATATATTCTTTACAAAAGATAAACAAAATGTTGGAAATTGAAACCATGCAATTTTCATTTGTATCTAACCTTACAAACCTGTAAATTGACCTGACCTGAGAATTTAAATTTTCATTTAACATTTAAACCATGTCCACATTAAACTGTGAGGGGGCCCAGGGGCAAAAATGTGTTGTAGCCCCCCCGCCCCCTCACTATGTACTCTGTCACTTTCAAGTTCCCATTGAGTGGAAAACAGCCCTGAGATAAATCTACACAATTGGCTGTGTTGGTGAGGGCACCCTGTTCCAGATACTGGTGAGATATTGAAATAAGAACGCAGCCTTAAAGGTGCTAAATATGGGATTGGGTGCATTTCTATTGCCTCTCAACGGCTCTCAACATGGCGACGGCGAGCCAGCAGCTCGCAGCTAACGGTGCTAATGGCGCCAACAGTGAAAACAACGCCGAAAGTGCTGACAGAGGTAACCGTGTTTACCTGAGGGGGAACTGGATGGTGGGTGCTACACAAAGTCTAAGGTGTTATCAGCTGGAACCGCCGTATGAGAGCAGTGCAGAGTGGCGACTGTGAGCTAGCCAGTGGGGCACAATCAAATGCACGAACATGCAGTAAAACCACATGCCGGCCCAGTTAATGTCAACAAAGCGCGGTGAAGCTCGGATTACAAAACTCAGAGAGGGAGAGAGACTTCATCCTCTGCTCAGGTAGACATTACTCCTCTATATCTTTACATAGCAAATAGTTGCTTGCTGCTTTATTAATGCTCTGGATATCATATAGAGAACCTTTAGTGCACCTCCAGTGCATACACTGCAGACTTTACATGACAGATTCAATCATTTACTGAGGCACCACAACACCTACCAGTAATCATGAATACTACCTGGCCTTGGGTTTCCTGTTTGTCAGTTATTGGGAAGCAATTTAATTCAAATATTAACCAAAATATAACCCAGGTTTTAAAACTAGACTTTAGATCCCCCTACAAGACAGGCCAGGTAGTAATGCAGGACCTGTGTTAGTCGATCTTGCATACTAGCTTTGCAAATTTCTAAACAAATTTGCAATTAACCAAACAATATGCCACCATGTCACACTAATTGAATGTGGGACCTTCGGGGTCCCTGAGGATCTGGGGCCCCAGGGCAGTTGCCTGCTTTGCCTGGAGTGCTAGGGGCTTGTGCGGTCATGACACACACAAAAAATGTCTATACTCACTGTTTCATGTCCTGCATCTGACACTCCATGTTGTCCTGTTGTGTTCGCAGAAGCTGGACTTCATACAGCAGTTTACTGAGGTCTTCCTGACGGACTTTGGTCTCCTCACTCTTCACTATCGATACCTGAACACACAGTACAGTCTAATTTGGTTACTTAATCAGACACCGCACATAAAACCACACATTCCCTCTGCTGTGTTTGTGAGCAGAGGAGTTTTTAGCCACAGTAGCAGTGTGGCTCTAGGGATGGCAGTGTCAGTCTCAACAACTATTGGGTGGATTGCCAACATTTTGTTCAGACAGTTGTGCTTCCCAGAGTTTGGAGTGTTATTTAGCCTCCTTCCCAACATGCTAACATGCTATGGTACCAATGGATTCCTTAGGTTTTCTAGTTTCACATCATACCAATATCTTCACTCTAGCTTTAAGACTGAGCCTCTTAAAGCCTCAAAATACAGTAATTGAGTGCTCCAGGAATGACGTATTTTTGTAGGCCAACCCGGAAGTTAGCATCGCCCTGGGTTCCCTCAACAAAAAGCCAATGGGATTTTTCCAATCAGTTTAGAATTATTGCAGAAAATAAACTCTGTGGCAATCACATGTTTATGATGGTCACACGTTTATGATAAGTAAGATAATCTTCACAAATGAACACCACTTTTATGATTTTTCAAGTGTACTGCAATTGCCAGAATTAAAAAGCTAACGTTAGGCTATAGACAAACTAGTGACTCGGCGGACGAGTCAGAGTGATGACGTGTAGTAGTCTCATTTAGCCGCTTGTTAGCAACCACCTTTTTTAAGTCACATAAAGGCATCAAAATACACAAGTGGGGTATTTATTGATGTATTTCATGTCGTAAAATAAAAGGTTAATATCGC
This sequence comes from Sebastiscus tertius, assembly GCA_916701665.1. Lineage (NCBI taxonomy): Eukaryota > Metazoa > Chordata > Actinopteri > Perciformes > Sebastidae > Sebastiscus > Sebastiscus tertius. The sequence continues at coordinate 36,092 of CAKAOH010038772.1, read as the reverse complement.
TTCAACTTGTGTTAACCACAGACCTTATTTCAGGCATCTAACTAAAAACCCATTGACTTCAAAACGAAGGAATCGGAAGTGCTAAAATGCTAACTCATTTCCGAGTTTTAGGACTCATTCCTGTAGCACTCTATGTCAACCGGGTCTCAGAGGGTTTAATCATTATTTTTTAGGGGTGCTGAGATGAAATATAGTTGTGCTTTAGCACCCCTAAAACAAAATTTGAAACGAAACCAAATTCGCCAATGGTTTTACTTTTAGCGGCCAGAGAGGACCCACAGCCAATCGGTAAATAGATCCCGTGACTCCTGTGACATGTTGACCTATGTCACAAGATTCTTTTCCCGCCTTAAACACATGAACCCGCCTCCCAGCCGCAGAAAAACGCAGTTGTTGTGGTGAGCCGCACTTCGCTGCTGCTTGGTGTGAATTTGGCATAAAGCGTTTAATACTAATTTAGCTAATGTTGAGCTAATTAGCACTAATAGCTAAACATGGTAAACATTATACCTGCTAAACATCAGCATGTTAGCACTGTCATTGTGAACATGTTAGCTCGCTTACGTTAGCATTTAGCTCATAGCACTGATCAGGTTGTAGGTGGCACTGTACTGCGGTGGCACCTCGTAAACCAGTGCATCATGTAATGTATGGGATTTCACTTTTTATATGCCTTTGCCAGGAAATTTGTCCAGGAAATCCTGTAGAGCCAGATTTATGTTGAAAACATAGTCATCCAATGCCATTTAAATGAAAATTACAATCTACAAAACTGAAAGATTTCAACCAAATTTCATTCAGTTTTAACAGATGGCTGCTGGGTTTAATTACTCCACACAACGCTTTGACATCTCTCCACATACTGAGGAGGTTGGTTGTGTTTAAAGACGAATAACTTCCACAATCACACAGTTTCTGGTCAATTTGTCTTTGAGACATTGTGTATGTGTGCATTATGTGTGTGTGCATTTCCAGACCTTCCTCTTGATGTGTTCCAGCATGTGTTCATGTCCCTGGAGGAAGTACAGATGTTGGAACTCTGTGTCGTCTCTCTCAGGCTTCACCAGACCGCTCTGCTCAATGTTCACCACCTTACGGAAACCATCTACACACAGATACACACACACACACAGAAATGTATAAATACATACTGTAATTGAGAGAAGAGGAGAGGAGAGAAGAGAAAAGAGTAGTAGTACTCACACATGTTGAGCTGTCGAACAAAGCTCGCCATGTTATTGTGTTTAAAGTACTTTGGCAGAACTTCCTTGGCAAAGCGTCCCTGGTCAAACACATGGAAACTTGTCCCAGACTGAAATAGAGAATAGTCAAGAATGTAGTTAGTTTACAACATCTCTGATCATATCTCAATCAGTGTAGAGAGCACATACTGTATATAACAAGTGGACGTAGTCACCGTAACGTCACCCATTGTTTTGTGGACTGCTGTTTTTAAGCCTCGAGTTTGGCATTTTGGCCATTGCCATGTTGGATTTTTGCAAATGGAACTGAGAGGGTAGAGCTAGACATTTTTAGGCGACCAAAATGTTTGATTTAACTTCCATGAACTAAAAAACAAACTTTGAAAGGGTTGAAGTTCTACGACGCATATGCAGACAACTCCCAGACCGGACAGCGATGTGGTATCGACCTGTCAATCACAAGGTAGCCACACCCTAAAGCATACCCTTCGTTATCATCTATTTGACTCTAAATGGGACCATAATGTACAAAGTGAACATCATGCTGTACTGAAGAAGACTTGAAACTAGCGATTGAGACCATAAACTCATGTTTACTATGTTTACTAAGGTAACAAATCAAGTGAGAAGTAAGGTCATTTTCTCATAAACTTCTATACAATCAGACTTCTTTTTGCAACCAGAGGAGTCGCCCCCTGCTGGCTGTTAGAAAGAATGCAAGTTTAAGGCACTTCAGCATTGGCTTCACTTCTGGGACCGAGAGGTTGCCTACTGGTAGAGAGGGTAAACATTTATAGTTAAGACAGACAAGACAGAACCCCACAGCCTGTAAACGATGGATGCAATCAAAGTATTTTTCTATTATGCCCATTATGTCCTAATGACTGACCATTCTAATGAATTTACAATTAACATAACAACTTCACTTGTCTGGTTACTCATTACTTCTTTCCCATTACTGTTGCTCAATGTGACTGAAAGCAAACTTTTAGATTTCAAAACCTGTCAATGGATGATATTAGTATATGGTATTGTGAAAACAGGACAAGATTAGACAAGTTTCATATATATATATCGATTAAAAGTGTTAATCGCAAATTAATTGTACCTTAAAGGGAGATTTGTCAAGTATTTACAGTAATGTTCATATCCACATGGGGGTGGGAAAATATGCTTGCTTTATGCAAATGTATGTATTTATTATTGGAAATCAATTAACAACACAAAACAATGACACATATTGTCCAGAAACCCTCACAGATACTGCATTTGGCATAAAAAATATGCTCAAATCATAACATGGCAAACTCAAGTCTAACGGGCAACAACGGCTGTCAGTGTGTCAGTGTGCTGACTTGACTATGACTTGCCCCAAACTACATGTGATTATCATAAAGTGGGCATGTCTGTAAAGGGGAAACTCATGGATACCCATAGAACCCATTTACATTCACATATCTTGAGGTCAGAGGTCAAGGGACCTCTTTGAAACGGTCATGACAGTTTTTCCTTGCCAAAATTTATATATGTTGTTGTTTTTTTTACCCCTTTTTAATTGAATATGATTGCAGCCATTTAATAAGTGTGTGTTCATAAGTGTACAGTGACAAATTTCAGTGATGACTTACTGGTATGTGAAAAAATTACAATATTTGTATTGGTGTGCCTTTAAAACTGCTGCCGTAAACATGTAACTTGAGTTTGTCATTGATAGTGTTCTAAATCACCACCTGTCACTAGATGGATTAATGCTGCCTTAATAATGAAAGCAGCTTTGTAAGGAGGTAATGTATTTACCCCAGAGGGCAGGATCTTCTATCATCTATTCATCAGCAGCCAAATTCAGCTCAGTCAGCCAACCAAACAGACTCTCTCTCTCTCTCACTGCGAGTGATGAGCCATGCTCTCTCTCCCAATGTTACAGTCTTACTGAGCAACTGCAGCAGCTCTGTTTAACACTGAAAAGCAATATTGTGTAAAGTATTGTAAATACTTTACATTGGGAGTTAGCAAAACCCATTTGCACAACAGGTGTGAAATTCATAAAATTCAGACAATTCTAAAGAGACTTTGCCGTTACCTTGTAAAGTATGTAGTGCTCACTTGCCTACTAATAGTCTGACAATGCAACAGCTGATGCTGCACACTCTGACTACAGATGTCATGGGACTGAAGAGCATCTGTGTTTGTCTCCCTACGAAGAAGAACAGAGAAGCTGTCCTCTTCCTGTTTATCACTGAAGCACACACATCAATCCATTCCCTAGGACCAACAGAGATAAACCCATAGAAACAATGCTATCAAATTTTACTTGGCAAATTATATATTCTTAAAATAATTAAACAACGATTAAGAATTGATATTTACTCACAAAATTAAACATGTAGCTGCTCATCCATGGGTCAAAGGTCAAAAGTTCTAATGATAGCAGAATGTAAAAGTGTGTTAATCACAATGCACTTTTAACACCAAAGAAAGCACACTACTTTGGCAGAGGATACAGTACAAACTAATTCAACAGATCCCTCACTTTAATGCAGGCTGACAACCTGACAAACAAAGGTGAGTTTTATGTATGCATTGTGATGGCTCATTACTGTAGAATACCGTAAAATGCCACAAATAGATGGTTAATCAACCAATAACATAAAAATGTATAACACCTATCTCTTCATAAACACACCTTGTTGTGTAAGTGAAGTTGTACTGTGAATCTGTGCTACTTACAGAATGTATCAGACTGGCTTATACAGGTGTTTAGATAAAACCAGTTCAAAGGACCACTCTAAAGGAGGAGTCATGACAGAAGTAGGATTTTAGATAATACCGATCTTTTTGGGACCAAAAATATCGGTGCCACTTATCAAGTTTCAGGTGTCTAGGAGGAGTCTAAGTGATTTATCCTCTAAACTTCTCACATCATTTAAAATAACTATTCAAGTCCTGAAGAGGTCACATTATCCAATATTTCACAAAAATGTCCTACCCCAGATTTATCTTGCGACCCTTTCAGGGGGCCCGACCCCAAGGTTGGCAACCACTGGATTAATCGACTTAAAAGTAACGTAAATAAACTAGCTCCACCTTGTCCAGCTACGTCAGTACAAAGGAATTCATCTGTAACAGTGATATATCCATGTATGATGATATATCATTCACATGTTTCAGTACTTTTACTTGTAATACTTTATGTACATTTAGCTGATAATACTTCTGCACTTTTACTTAAGGATTCTGACTGTGTCGGTACTGTTACTTAAGTAAAAGATCTGAGTACTTCTTCCAACACTGCTGTTCATGTAAAGTTTCATTTTCACTTTACAAAGGGAGTAATTTCAAGTCAAACCGTGACATTTTTTCCTAAACCTAACTAAAAGGTTGTGTTGCCTAAACCTAAGCAAGTGTTTTTGTTTGAATTCACAACGTTAACCACGTGACGCCAGGGGCCAAAGTGTCCTGATAAAGCGTCAGTATATGATGAGTTGGGATGAGAACATGTTGACAAGTCGGAGTTCCTACTCATAAAGGGCAAATCAGTGGGCAACCTCTGGGTCTGAAACATAAAGCCAATGTGGAAGTCCCTTAAATTTCTTCTCTGGTTGCAAAAAGAAGTCTGATTGTATAGAAGTCTATAAGAAAATGAGCCTACTTCTCACTTGATTTATTACCTCAGTAAACATTGTAAACATGAGTTTATGGTCTCAATCACTAGTTTCAGATCTTCTACAATACAGCATGATGTTCATTTAGTAAATTATGGTCCCATTTAGAGTCAAATAGACCATAAAGCAGGGTATGCTTTAGGGCGTGACTACCTTGTTGTACAACTTATTTTTGACTGGTGTGATACAGTAACACTTGATGATCTTTCTTATCAGAGAACAGCAGGCAGATGCTACAGCAGTTATTACAGTATCATGTACGGCAATGATTCTCAAAGTGGGGTCCAGGGATCCCAGATTATCCGCGAAGCAATTAGATATAAATTAGAAAATTGTGCTGTATTATTAAAAAGTGTTTACAGACGGGGACTATTTGTACCAATAAAACAAGCATATTGTGTCCAATACTTTTTTCAATTACTTGAAAAGTATGAATGTTATGAGTCCAAATGCATTTTGAATAAAACGAACCTCTGTTTAAAAATATATAAAGTGGCATTTATTATTCAAATTGAAATGTGTCTCTGTTTATCATCAAACATGTGACAAGTATTTAGGTTGAAAAGTTTTAGAATATAAATAGTTCCAGTGGCATCTAGAGTACAAATGGTGGTAAGCATTATGCTTAATCAGTGTTACGATTATCAGGGGGTCCTTGGAAAATTTTCTCCCCCGTAAGGGGTCCTTGGCCCCTAAAAGTTTGAGAACCCCTGGTGTGCAGCATGTCCTGAGGACTGACTCACAGCGCTCCAGCAGATGAGGTGGTTGGTATCTGGATCCTCCACCAGGGTCCACAGCTTGGTGAGAAAGGCTGGAACATTGCTGGCGTAGCTGCCATCTACACCCATGGCACCAGGAGACTCCTGCATATTGACACCTGTCCACTGCCAAGACGGCTCACAACAGGAAACCAAATGTGTGTGTGTGTGTGTGTGTGTGTGTGAGTAGAAAGTATGTGTGTGTGCGTATCTGTGCAGACTCCCAGACTAGTCCATGTTTGAGAAACTCCTCTTCTGATGATCCGTTACCGGTAATCCCAAGTTTGTCTCAGTCTCTTTGATTCCATTTCAGTCGGTCAAACTGTCTCTGAACGTCGACACAATCTCACCTTGACTCTGATTTTCACTTTCTCTTTTCTTGACTTGTCTGTTCAATATATCCTCAATTAATCTCTATCTTTGTTGCTCTCACAGTTTCTTTTTCTCTTTCGCTCTACTCTCTCTGTCTGCCCTGCCACACCAGTCATCTGACTGAATGTCATCACAGAAGGTCCATGTCAGCACACACGCATACACCATTCAAGCCCCCCCTCAGCCCCCCTTACCCTCGGCCTCCCGCTGACAATCAAGTGGTTGCCCAGTAAAACAATGCAGCATCCACACAAAAGCTTCAATAATACACCACTGTCCAACCATCAAAGGGCTACTGGTTAAACTGAATAGTGCAGGGTTCAGTGTACCTGTATGCCAGGTAGAAAGGGTGCCTTGTCATTTCTGAGAATTATCCTAAATGTCTTGACGTTGTCATGAAGTGGACATACTGTACTGTTTGTGCAGTAACACAACAGCAACTATACTGGCCTATTTATGTCACTTTCTTAACTAACTGATTCAATCACAAACAGAGATGTTATAGCGTCTCACAATGTAGGTTTATATTATTTTAATGTGGGGTAGAGTAGGGTCCCAATAGAGGATACATAAATCAATTACTGTCCAACACTTTAGTCAGTGGTGGAAGAAGTATTCACATCCTTTAATCAAGTAAAAGTATCAATATCACGGTATAAAAATACTAAATTACAAGTAAAACTCATGCATTCAAAATCTTACTTAAAGGTACAGTGTGTAGGATTTGGCGGCATCTAGTGGTGTGGTTGCAAATTGCAACCAAGTGAATCCTGGTGATTTTGGTGACTCCATGACCTTTCCTTTACTGCCACCATCAGGTCAAATTGGCCACTTGTACGCAAGTTGAATCAGAATCAGATAAAACTGTATGATTTACATGCTGTAACACTACAAATATTTATTAGTGCAGCTTTAACCAAAATCAGATTTATGGCGAAGAGTTGAATTTTATACGATGTTTCATGATGACAGTCTTAGGATGACCTCTGTCTTGGGATAGTTTTTCTGATTTGGGCCTTCATGCAATAAGGTTTGGGCGTCTGGGTTGTCCCAAAAACAGGCGTGAAGTCCGGCTCTCCTGCATCTTCAGGCCACACGAACGTGAACCTCCTCAGCAGAGTCACCACGATGAGGAAGAGCTCCATACGAGCCAGACCCTCTCCGAGACACATACGAGGACCTGCAGGTTGAAATACCCATGGATTTTCTACAACCTAATGATATTTCTTCAATCAAACCTCTCAATCAATCTTTCAATCTATCTAGGAATGTGACAATCATTTCACTCACCTATAGAGAAAGGCATGAAGGCCTCTGGCTTCACAAACTCTCCCTGCTCATTGAGGAAGTTGTCAGGGTTGAATTCATGAGGGGATTTCCACTGTCCCTCCTCATTCAGCACTGAGGTCAAGTTAGGGATGATAATGGTTCCCTGGAGAACAAACATCAAAGAACTTTAAAAAAGAGGTCTATGAAAATTAGGGCTGTCAAAGACATTGCGATAATAACACGTTAAAGTAAATTCATTTTAACGCCACTAATTTCTTAAACGCATGATTTTAGTAGTGTAGCAGGTTCTGTTTTAAAGCTAGAGTGATACTGGCATCATATCAAACTAGAAAACCTGAGGAATCCATTGATACCAACCATGTCGTTTGTTGTGAAAGAGGCTAAAAAACACTCCAAACTTATGCTAAATTTTGGCGAGGAAAAACTGGCATGGCCATTTTCAAAGGCATCCCTTGACCTCTGACCTCAAGATATGTGAATGAAAATGGGTTCTATGGGTATCTACGAGTCTCCCCTTTACAAACATGCCCTCTTTATGATAATCCCATGCAGTTTGGGGGAGGTCATAGTCAAGTCAGCACACTGACACACTGACAGCTGTTGTTGCCTGTTGCCTTTGAGTTTGCCATGTTATGATTTGAGCATAGTTTCTATGCTAAATGTAGTACCTGTGAGGATTTCTGGACAATATTTGTCATTGTTTTGTGTTAATTGATTTCCAATAATAAATATATACATACATTTGCATACAGAAAGCATATTTTCCCACTCCCATGTCGATAAGAATAATAAATACTTGACAAATCTCCCTTTTAGGTACATTTTGAACAGATATAAAATATGTGATTAATTTGCGATTAATCGTGATTAACTATGGACAATCATGCGGTGAGTCGCGATTAAATATTTTAATCGACTGACAGCCCTAATTAAAATGAAAACACTAACCTTAATGTAAGTATTTAATCAACATAATCTGGCAAGTCTCAAAATGTTGATACACTGAACGTATCAGTAGAATGTTCCCTGACATGTATGTCATTTGTTTACAAAATATAATGAAAAATACAATCTAGCAATAAAGTATCCCATCATAGCAACTACATTATTAAGCCACATGCACAACTTCACACATTGTCAGACTACAAGAGAGAAGAGGTCATTGATTCAGTCATTAATTTCTGTGGCTTTGCTTTGAATTTACTTGAGAGGAAATAGTTGAGTGTTGATGCTTTAGTTTCCTGTTGCTACCATCTTAAGTAAATTTGACCTGTAAGTGCTCAGAGAGGATATTGCTATGATATGAAGCCTTTCCTATATATTTATGACATTACATTATCATATTTTCTACTTACTCTGGGTATGGAGTATCCCATTAACTCTGTGTCTTTAAGAGTGCAGTGGAAAACGCTGAGAGGAACAGTGTTAGCCGTCCTCTGGATCTCATGAATGACAGCCTGCATGACAGAGACAGCTGTCAGAGCATCACACTGTAGCTTTGCAACATCTCAGATATATAAGAGGACTTAGATTTTACACTTCAAAGCACTTTTTAAATAATCCTTATACTGTACCTGCACATAGGGCATCTGGTGTCTGTCTTCAAAACTGGCTTCATCCTTCCCATCCAGAACCTTGTCTATTTCCTGCTGACAGCGCTCTGAGGAATACAGAGAGAAACACAGCATGGACAAAGAGTGAGACAGTTAACATAAAGTGAGAACAAGGCCAGATCTTTCTCAGTTTATGTGCTTCATGGTAGCCTGAGCTGTGTCAGTAGTGTAACAAGAATGTTTAAAGGTGCTCTATTTAATATTCAGAGCATTAATATATCAGCAAAAAACAATTTGCTATGTAAAGCTATAGAGGAGTAATGTCTACCTGAGCAGAGAATGAAGTCACTCTCCCTCTGTGTGTGTCGTAATTCGAGCTTCCCCTTGCTTTGTTGACATAGCCACTCTGCACTGCTCTCATACGGCGGTTACAGCTGATAACGCCGTCCCGACTGACGGCACCGTTGTGAAAGTATTACACCGACCCTCTGGTTCCCACTCAGATAAACACTGTTAGCTCTATCAGCCGTGTTGCCTTTGTTTTCACTGTTAGCACTGTAAGCTATGCGTTGTTCCATTGCAACATCAGCGGCCAGCAGCAAAGCTACACTTCCGCCATTTTGGAGTGAAAGCGACTACCGTACACCAGTAAAACATCCGCCTACGAAGTGCTGTACAAAACTGAAACAAAATTATTTTATTCTATTGTCATTTATCTACAAAAATGGCCTGTGTTGAACAATTAATCTTTTTAAATATAATGAGCTAGTCTACCCATGTCGGAGTGCTCCGCCGCCGATTCAGCATGTTGAATCGGCGGCGGAGCTCGTCGGTGAAAGAAATCACTCTGATTCACTAATCAGTTCAACAAATCAGTGCACGAAAATATATTATAAAAATATATTTTCACAGCGACATAGTCATCTAGAATGAAGCTAAGTGTTGAGTGAGAGTAGTGTGAAAATGGACAGTAAATGCCGCTTTGTTTCATGTACGTATCATAACAACGGCTGGTATATCCACAGTCCTCGGTCTACAGGTTTCCATTTTTAAATGACAAATACAGACTACCGCCACCTGCTGGTAGGGAAAGTTATTTCATCTCAAGCAGGCACTGAACATACGTGCTAAATCGGCTGTAGTCGTTGAGGTGTGCTCAAATGCAACTTGTTGGCCAAGACAAGGCAACATGAGGTGACGCAGCTGGTGGCCTTCATCGCCATTAGTTCTTTGATGTCGGCTTGGTGTGTCTGGGCCTTAAGCATGGCTAAATAAAGTGGAGATAGACAGATGATACACAGACATACCCTGTATCTGTGGATAATTCATTAGGTAGAGGAAGGCAGAGAGCAGGGTGTTGGCGGTCGTGTCAGTCCCAGCAAAGTGAAGATCCAAAATAAATGCAGTAAGCTGGTCTTCAGAAAAAGACGAGCCATCGTCTCCTCTCTTTGCAGGCAGATAAGAGAGAGAAAGAGCGAGTAAGTAAATGTAAATGTTGTAGTGGTCAACAACATGCCAGTTCATACCAGCTGCTCTGAACAGACCCACACACCTTATCCACTTCATCCAGGTAGCAGTCTATGAAATGGCGCGGTTTACCAGGAACTCTGGTCTTTTTGTTCTCAGCCAACAAGTCCAAATTTTTTTCATGTGCACTCTGGTAAGAAAAAAAAGTTTTGGTGAAATAAACAGGTTCATCAAGTTAAATAAATGATTCATGGTTTTTCAAGAGGACAGATATTTCATAGGACATAATAGTGTCGTAGGCAGCCCTGGCTCATAATTTCCCAGCAGGCCATATTCAGTAACACAACAACAATGTGATTCAGCACCTCAAGTTTTAGGGCACTGCAGGTTGTAGTTAATATCATGTGTTGTAGGCTTGTAGTTGTTCAAGAAATACGTCTCTCTAATCACTCCGTAATGGCACATTTTTGATAACTATTGGATTGATTGCCATGACATTTGGTACAGACATTCACGTTCACCTCTTGAGGAATTGATATAACTTTGGTTAAACATTTCATTTCATTTAACTTAATCAAACAGCATCATCAGGTTCAATTCATCCAATACTTGGGTTTCAGCCTCAGCTGTACTTTATGTTTAGTGCTAATTAGCTAATGTTAGCATGCTAACACGTTAAGCTTTTCAGTGTGAGCATGTTAGCATCCTGGCATTAGCATTTAGCTCTAAGTAGCCTCACAGAGCTGCCAGCATGGTTGCAGACTATTTCATATTTCCTTTCTAATTTCATTCATGCTTTCTCTTTCACTCCTTTCCTGCAACGCAGAGTGATTTTTTTCTGGTTGGAAGGTCATTTTGTTATCCCTTTGCCTTTACTACAGAAATGAACGCTTTACAAGACATACCTTGAACAACTTAAAGGCTTTCTGGAAGGGCAGTGGCAGGTTGCGCACCATGGGAAGAGCGTCATAAATCTGTATTGGAGAGAAAAATGAAATATTACAAAGTGTTAAGAAGCCCTTGAGTTTTGAATTGATTGTTAAGGATTGATTTCTGATTCTGCTTTGCAAGTGAGGTTGTATGAGGTACTCGTTGATGACGGTCGGTGTGCCCCCAGCATCGAGAAACAGACAGGAGCCCCGGCACCGGAGCAAAGCAATACAGTGCTGTGGATGGGGAAGGCAGAAAAACATATTTTAGCCACCAAAAAGAAAGGCTCACCTAAACAAATTCTGTTTGTTTAAGTGTACACTGAATTAAAATATTTTCCGAAGGCAAACTGAACTGAAAATGAAACATATTTATACTGTTTTTGTCATCTGAGCCTGCTGGCTTTGGAGAGAGCATAGATAAGTTTCACTGTCAGTTCAGTTCCCCGTCGGAAAGCAGAAGGAAAGGGCTGTCTGACGGCAAGTTAAAGCAGTGAAAATATTTGAAATATAGCGTACACTTAAACAGATATCGATTTTTTTTAGGTGAGCCTTTCTTTTAGGTGGCTAAAATGTGTTTTTCTGCCGTCCCCGTCCACAGCACTGTATTGCTTTGCCCCGGTGTCTGCACTCCTATCTGCTTCACCAAGTTGAGGCCACACCGATCTTATGGATAAAAACCTCATACAAACCCACTTCAAAACACCCAAACTATCCCTTTAACTTTATAACAACAATAAAAGGTATTGTAGTACTGAGATCCATCGCCAAATCCCCTTCTTTTTGTTCTTGAATGTATAATATTATACATAAACTAATCCTCTATCTCACACTGTTTTCACTGAGCAAGCTTACATATTAGATTTACTCTACATTTATAGTAATGATGCTGTTATCGAGTGGTTTTGTTGTCAAAAATGTGACTCACCATACCCCAGCGCCCGTTGATTATTTTGGAGGTCTCATGAAAAAATCTAACAAAAAACTTCATGAGCTCATCATCATAGTCAAACTGCCTAGCAAACAGAACTTGGCAGATGATATTGGAGGCCGCATTGTGGAACACCATGTGGGGATCCATGGACTTACCTGGAAAAACAACATGAACAATGATTCTTGGACATAACCTTGACCAAAATAGGTCTTATTAGGATATAATAAGATTTTAAAAGACAGAAAAAAAAGATGTAATAAGAAAAAAAAATAAGATATTTACTTTTGGGTTTCTGGTTTTCAGCACAGAGTTCAAAAGACTTCTAGATGGTGATGTCATGCTCACTATCAATGTTTGACCATATAAACAATATCTGTGTCCTGTTTGTGGACAAAATGGGCATACCGACACTCTGCTCGAATTGCGTTATGATGCGATGCAGCTCTCCCAGAATGCGCTGCTCCATCGACTGCTTCCCCAGACCAAGGTTTCTCAGGGTCATCAGACCAAAGCGTCGATGCTCTCTCCAGCCAGGGTTATAATCTGCTAGAATCACTCCAGGAGCATGAGCTACATGCAAAAGGTCAATTTAGAACTCAGAAGGAAAAAACGCATTCACTTTCAAGCACATTTTCTAAATGCACCTAACGACGTTTCAGTGACAAGCTTTAATGTCCATAATATTATTATTATCAGCTGCTTGAGCTTCCCATTGGCTCACCATCATCAACATCAAATTATATTAATGGTTTATGTGTTTGTGGGCAAAAACAAAATGAATCCTGGTGAAAATATGCTCAGCAGCGTGCATTGGTGTGTCATTATACTACCACCCAGTGGTGGCAAGTCACATTTAGTACATTTACTCAAGTACTGTACTTGAGTACAACTTTCAGGTACTGTACTTGTACTTTACTTGAATATTTCTATTTTATGCTACTTTATACTTCTACTCCACAATATTTCAGAGGAAAATATCATATTTTTATTCCACTACAGGACATGTGTTTGACTGATATAGTTATAAGTTACATTTCAGATTAAGATTTTATATTAAAAAAAAATATGATGAACACACTACATTGACTGTTTTTGACAAAAACGCTAGTTGGGGGCCCCTCATTTTAGGTGTCTATGAGTTGTTAGCAAAGCAAAAAAACAGTGATTTCCTCTACAACCTTCCTGGTTTAATTTAAATGACTTATACAAAACACAGTATCCAGTATTTCACATAAAAGCAAAGATTCAGTCCAAAGTGAATAGGAATTTGTGAGCTATTTTTTCGTTCCTTCCGCATAAATTATTTCAAACTACTCATATTTATCTTTTGATGGGGCCTGGCCCCTACTGTATGGTAACCACTGAATTCAACTACCTAACTGTATGCCAAATAATTAAAACTAGCTCCGCCATGACCACCTAAAACAGTAAAATGCTGCTTGCATATTGATGCATCAGTATGAACAATCTGATAATGTCAAAACATATTTCTGTTGATACTTCTTTCACCACTGCTACCACCAGGTGGTGCCATAATAAGGATTTATAAACTTAGTTTTAGTCTGTGAAAAATTTTAAGACACTCCAGGCAAAAACATTATTTTTCATGCAATTCCCATACGTCAATTTTTAGATTTTGGGCTATTTTGCTTCCATAACATGTTTTCTTTCAGACTAGTGGAAAGAAAGCATCCACAATGCACATTTAGGTGTTTATTTCACTATACTTTGTCTATTTGCGTCTGTTGATTTCTCCTTAATTCACCAAATGTTAGCATTGTGTCTCATTTGCATATTTAAACATACAATTTCAGAAAACTAGTAATACAAAATGTTCTTAATGTAAGTAAGCAACTGGGGAAGTTTCATGATGATATCTGCTCGTTATTTGTTCTACTTTATTCACCAAAATATATGGAATATTACAATCCATATCTTTAAAGACCGTTTTCTCAGAATGAGTCAGAAATCTCCACTTCAGTAGCACTTACATCCACCAAACTTTCCATTTTCATTCTTATCTATAATCTGAAGGTTACTGCTGTTTGTTCACATATCATTCATAGCCTGATTTATAGAACATTTTATTCCTAAAAACATATAATATATAATATATTTTTATTGATATATTAGAGTCAAAGGTTTTTAAATAGGTCACTTTGGATATGTCTTTTTATCATTCCATAAATCAGAAACAAAGAACCTGGCTGTTCAGATTTCTGTTCTGTAAATGTATGCACATTAGCACATATTTAGTAAGATAATGCCTCATTTACATATTTAAACATAACATTTCAGGTTTCATGGTGATATCTATTAGTGGTGGTGGTGGTATTTTTACCCTATTCACATGGGGTGTCTCCCATTAATGGAATGGTTTATGACATACGATGGAATAGAAAAATCACTTACAGACAAAAAGCCTAAACTTGCTCTGTACCTTTCACTTGTACAACATGGTTAACCAGCATGCCTTGTGGTCTGCCAGAGAAGTCAGCAGCTTTGTTGACCAGGGCTTCTTTGAAGGCCTGCAGCCCGTTGATGACGACCGCAGGCCTGTGACCAATGAAAAGGCTGTATACGCTACCATAGCGTTTGGCCAGCTGATGACAGAGACACAGTAGATTAGAACTACTGGGCCTTAGGTGATTGACCTTTGTTCAGTGCAATCATTGGCCACTGTAATGATTTATTGTATCAGTAAATATTAGTAGGAATAGCAGTAGCAGTGGAATGAGAGACCTTATTTTTAACCCTTGTGTTGTCTTAACTTTCTGTATACACCACTTGTCCTAAGGGTCAAAAATGACCCGCCTTCACTAAACCCCTAAAATAAAGCAGCTTGAACCCCACATCTATTTTGCATGAACAAACAACCTGTCATTCATCACAAACTTTGTGAATATCTAGGTTTTTCCTCTTCACAGTTCAGAAACTCAATGTTTAATCAGTGGAATCCACTCGAAACCCTAACCCTAACCTGTTGGGCAGTGAAAGACAAGATTTGTACCCTGTTGGTGTACAGCTTTTATGGAAATACGAACAAAGGCTATGTTTAACTTTTTCTCATGTTGGGATCATTCTAGGAAAAGTTATTGAATTTCAAGTTGAAAAAGGGAGTTTCCTATGCTGTTAATCATAGTGGCGGGTCACTTTTGACCCCTAAGACAACACAAGGGTTAAGCACATATTACAGATATATCCACTTTGATAGATAATTTTCAACTAACACACCTCCTCTGGTTTTAAATGCTGTTAAAGAATGGAGTGTATGATGACAGAATAAGTCACCCTAGATGAATGTCTTGGGTCATTCTGGGTAAAGAGGGGTTTCTCATTACCCTTTCTGGGTTTCTTTCATAACAATAACCCGCTAGCTGTACATTATCCCGTTTATTACATGGCTACTTACTTAAGAAATCATAACTTGACACAAAAATGTTCCCCCAGAGTTCGACATCAGAACTGCGCTCATTGTAACGGTCTGCTATAAAGAAATATCGAGTATTCAACACAGCCGTGTAATGACATTATTTAACTTTACCCTCTCCAGATCTGCAATAGGGCTCTCCAGATTGAGCTGCAACACATTTCCAAAGAAGGGGATGGGTCGAGGGCCTGGAGGGAAATCTTTGGCCCTGTGGGTCTGAAAGAAGAGCAGGAAGAGCAAAACAGCCACCAAGACTAGAACCACAGAAGCAAACATGATGAAAACGTGATTCCGATGGATTTGCACTCGTTTCATCACGGCTCTGCCATTGTGTTGACTTTACAAGCAAACACAACCTTTGCACAGTCATGTGACCTGCAGTTTTATTGACCTAGAGATAATGTGAATTAATCAGTAGCCACTGACGCATCAGATAAAACAACTCAAAATTTAGAGATGTGCTAAATGTTCCTCATATAAATTCTTCTGTTTCTGTTGTGAATAACTTCCCATGGACAACAGATTCTGAAATGAGAGGGCATGGACCCAATTACAGATCTTTTAGACATCATTTCATGTTCCAAATTGTAACTATGACAAAACATATGAATTCTTTCAATTTTGAACTTGAAGAGAAATGTCTGGTTCAGCTTTTGACAAAAATTACTACAGAGAAACAAAACGACCACAAAGAGACGCAGAGAGAAACAAAACGACCACAAAGAGACACAAAACGACCACAAAGACACACAAAACAACCACAAAGAGACACAGAGAGAAACAAGACGACCACAAAGAGACACAAAGAGACACAAAGAGAAGAGAGAAGACCTCAAAGAGAACAAAAATGACCACAAAGAGAGACAAAACAGCCTCAGAGACAAAAAAATGACTACAGAGAGAAACAAAGACAAACAAAACGACCACAAAGAGACACAGAGAGAAGCAAAACGACCACTAAGAGACACAAAGAAAAACAAAACAACCACAAAGAGAAACAAAACGACCACAAAGAGGAAAGCTAGAAAATTGGCCTTCAGGGTTCAAAAATACAATATATGTTTAATAGTTTAAAATGTACTGAATTACTTCCATTTGACACAACTGTGCTATAATATGCAATCCATTAGAACAGCCCCATAGTAAAACCACAATTATGGAGTTTGTATTTTATCTTTGTTCTTTATTTATTAATGCAAAACAACAACAACGTTTGTATGGTTTACATTGACATTGTAACAGAGAGGTGTGATTCTACTCTTTGGTTATTTTTAGTATGGTCATTCACAGTCACTCCATAATGCAATTGTGCTGTATTTATTTATTATATTTACTTTTGCCATCAGAGAGACAATGGGAAGACTGCTAAGATGTTGTTAATATTGCAGTTTATATTTTTAACTACATATCATTAAAAAAAAAATGTTATAGCAAGAAAAACATGACTAAAAATATGACAATTGGGCCAAATGGCCTCAATCATATTAATCCCAAATAAATCAATTACATATCAAAGCATCTCATGACATACACAAACAAGCAGTAAGTATAACAAAGCATGTCATAAGTGGTAAGTATACATATCAAGCCTGTCACAGAATCAACAAATTCTCCAAATTAAAACAACAAAATACGTTGTTTGTCCACGCCCCCTACAACATCTCATAGTAGTGTTTTCTGATCTGACGCATGACATCATTTGTCTGTTCCTTCCAAAACCATTACAAATCACTATTAAAAATCAAATCTGTTCTATGATGTCACAACACTATGTTTAAAGTTTGGTTAGATTTAGGCACAAAAACAACTTGGTTAGGTTTAGGGAATCATCATGGTTTGGGTTCAAATAAATACTTTGTTGAGGTTAGGGGACCTTCGTTGTCATGGTTACAGTAGTGAACATGTTATGGTACTCATGGAATACACAAGTTTGTAAGTATACGACTGTGTCCAAAATTGCTCACTAGTCCATTAAATAGTGAGTTTACCAGTGCTGTCCAAATGTATTGTGAGAAATATTATACCTATGGGCTCAAAGTATCCTATCAAGTGCACAACCGATGGTCACTATCCAAGCACTATATACCACCATGCATTGCGATGAGCTCACTATATAGTCTTCTACATAGAACTCCCTAAATAGTGAGTAGGGAGTAGTGAATGATAATGAGCTTAACATGTTGTTTTTAGCTAGCCTGTTATAAGCTGATAGCATTGTTGTGTATGAGATGTATGTTTTATTGATTGCTACAGCTGGTTGTTGTTTGTTGCCTATTGATAGGTCAAAATATCATTGAACATTCTGGGCTTACTGCGCTACCCTGAGTTGGACGTTCATGCGATAAGGTTTGGGAGTCAGAGTGACCCCAAAGACTGGAGTATAGTTTGGTTCTCCTGCATCCTCAGGCCAGATGAACTTAAATTTCCTCAGCAGCGTCACCATGATGAGGAAGAGCTCCATACGAGCCAGACCCTCTCCGAGACACATACGAGGACCTGAGACATAAAAAAAAAAAGACCTCAAAGTCATCTACAACACTTTGATTAAACCCACACTATGTGTATCATTTCTGTCATATGGATTGTCTATGTTGTAATGTTATTATGTTGTTTATTCTGTACACATCTATTGCACGTCTGTCTGTCCTGGGAGAGAAATCCCTCCTCAGTGGCTCTTCCTGGGGTTTCTTCCATTTTTTCCCAGTTAAAGGGCTTTTTTTGGTGGGTTTTTCCTTATCCGATGCGAGGGTCCAAGAACAGATGACGCCATATGCTGTACAGATTGTAAAGCCCCCTGAGGCAGATTTGTGATATTGGGGTGTGTGAATAAAATTGACTTGGCTTGAACTGACTCATACCTGCAGAGAAAGGCATGTAGGCCTCCGGTTTAACAAACTCTCCCTGGTCATTGAGGAAGTTTTCAGGGTTGAATTCATTGGGGTATTTCCATTGTCCCTCCTCATTCAGCACTGAGGTCAGGTTAGGGATGATCATCGTACCCTGAGGAGAAAATGAAACAAAAGAGGAAAGAGCAGAGAGGAAAGCAGAAAACATTTGTAAGAGGTTAAGATTTACTTAAGCTACCCAAGTATGG
Organism: Sebastiscus tertius; assembly: GCA_916701665.1. Lineage (NCBI taxonomy): Eukaryota > Metazoa > Chordata > Actinopteri > Perciformes > Sebastidae > Sebastiscus > Sebastiscus tertius. The sequence continues at coordinate 17,401 of CAKAOH010038772.1, read as the reverse complement.
TAATGTTCTTACCATTATTTAAGTGTGGTACAAACAGTTCGGTAATCTGTTTGGAAAATCTGTAACCTACATTGAAAGAGACTGTTTTCTTACAATCAACTGTATATTAGAATTTGCAGAAAAGTCACATTTCCTACAGAGGTTACCGCACCTTGCCACCACAATCTGGTGTGCTGATACAGTACAGTGAGCTTTCTTTCTACACTTCACTATACTGCCACTATTATCAAAAACGTTTTAAGACCAGCTGCTTCTTACCCTGGGAATGGAATATCCCATGAGCTCTGTGTCTTTAGTCGTACAGTGGAAGACGCTGAGTGGCACAGTGTTGGCTACCCTCTGAACTTCATGGATCACAGCCTGGATGAAGAGAGATTAGACATTTTCTCATGCTTTATCTGACTTGGGGCAGAAGAAAAACAATGCAGGCTCTAGAAGGTCAGCCACAAAAAAGCAGACCAATAAGCTTGCAATATGGGAACCTGCCCGCAATATGCTGACAACCAGGCAAAAAAGATGAATGTGGTTCAAAAGGAGTGATTACAATTAATCTAACCCAAGGATCCCAACGTAAACAGATTATCTCACCAGATCTATTGTTTGATTTTAACACTTTTGCGAATTTACCCCTACCTTTAGCAGACTTAAAGATAAAATCGTCAGATGCCTCTTTGGCAGGCAGGGAAAACCCTAGGGATGGCCATAGAGAACTCTAGTTATCCGATTCCTTGGCATGTTATTCCTCCGTGTCTATCGATTCCTCTTATTGATGCTTTCCGACAGTTATGCATGCACAATGACGAATACGCATGGTGTATCATGTTTCAGTTTGTTTGGGGCTTGAGACACAGCGGAGAGAAAAAAAAAAAAAAAACGCTCAAAAGCATGGCGCTACTACTAAACCTGAGGGGCACACCCTATTTTTTCCCTGATAATGCGACACTGAGAACTACAAATCTGTGTTGAAATCGGCAGGAAGACAGTTAGTAACGTTATCTGTTAGCAGCGGGTGGGCAGCACAGTCCTGCTTAGTTAAATAGTGGAGCTTCTAACGTTCATGGAGGTGCCATTGAGTTATTATTATGAGGCGTTCAAACTCTGATCTATAAAATTACCATTGGGTGAAGCTAAATTACAACGTTATCATAATGTGTTCAAATGTGACCTTGTAAAATTATGTTTTTGTCGAGAACATTTAATAAATCCAGTTGTTTGAAGGAAAATTTTTCACAGCAATATAAAATATATATTAGAGAGAGAATTATGACCTGTTTAACTTCCTAACAATAGCTCTAAGCAGCTTAGAATACATAATTAAAACTATTGATGCCAAGTTTTTTTTAAATATTTAAATAATCATAATCTTTTGAATTGTGTGATTTTATGCAAATAACCACTATAGATGACAATAACAAAGTACAGTGTTGTGCACAGTACCCTCCCACCCCCGAAAAATAGGGCTCCCCCGGAAGCTACGGTGTAATTCGAACACTGTAATTTACAATGCATATGTTTTTATGTAAACTATATTGAACATTGAATGACATCGGATCTAAAATGTTATTCCTTCATTTAGCACATAGAGTTCAAAAGTGGCAGATACAATTTCTGAGTGGCAGACAAAAAGAAATTACTAACTTGCCACAGTGGCAGGAAGTGAAAAAAGTTCATTTCAGACCATGTATATATGTATAAATGCTACTCAAACCCATGTGTACACCTGAAATAAAAGTGAAATTATTAAGAGAAATCTGTCTGACGATTTACCTGCATGTAAGGCATGTTGTGTCTGTCGTCAAAACTGGCCTGATACTTCCCTTCCAACACCGTGTCTATCTCCTGCTGACAACGCTCTGAGAGATACGGCAGAGATAATAATTCTCACAATACAATAGAAAAGTGAAGACAATGACACAATGAACAACATGACTGTGCAGTATGGCCTGTATGCAGGGGTGGAAGTAACAAATTACATTTACTCTCGTTGCTGTAACAATAACGTTTTTCTCTGTACTTTAATCAGTAATTTTACATTTACTTAAGTATTTTTTATCTCAAGTATTGTACTTTGCTACAATTCAATTTGCTTCCGTTACAGAGTAAAGACAAAAGTCACATGAAAAAGTTCTGATAAACTGTGTGAGAACAGAGCGCCAGAAGCAGCTGCAACTGAGAAGAAGGCGAAGCTGCTGGCGTGTCTGCGACTGCAGGAGGGCTGAGCACATCTGGGAAAGATACATGTTCTATATGTAAACGTTCACTGGCCAAGTGTGAGAGGGTGTGAGGGCTGCAGTCGCACCTGTGCCAGACCCAGTAGTTTGTGAACAATACAAAAGCTGCACAACATTGTGATAAAATTAAGGATGGCATCATTATGGGTTATGGTTAAGAAAAGCAATTTTGTACTTCAGCATAGATATACTTCCGTATAGTTCCATAAATTGAGCAAACGATCAAAAGGAACCCTTGTCTGGTTTGTGGGTTCTCTGCAAGTGTCTGTACAGATACAGGTTTTTTTTTTTAATGTTCTTCACGCAACCCATACCAAAATAAACTTTTTTGATATGGTTCCCTTAAATTTTGACCAAAAAATGCACCGGGCAGGACATTTGACGGTTGAAAAATAAACGTTTCACTACTCTGGGTGACAAACTATAGAATGGTTTGACAACATATCTTTAGTCTTTCTGCACTTTTTATTGTTATTTACCGGCTGACATATACAGCGATACCCATATATCTTCAATGACTTTATGATCAACCAAAGATGGTTTCCTATGAGAAAGAAACTTGACTCAAAATGACCAACAGAGTGAACCCAATCTTTCTGAAGAAAAAGATCTTGCTGACCACATTACCATTTTCATACAGGTAGTTAGCTGTTAGCTAGGCGGCTGGAGGATAACGAAAGGATCACTTTTTCGCAGCAGACATTTTGACTCGTAATAGCAGCAAAAGCTCAGGTGTTACTAAGAACAATTATAAATGTGCACTCAGTAGAGTAAGCGGCAAAGATAAAAAAACCCCCCAAAAAACAGGGATTTTACTGATGGGTCGGTCGCGGACGATTTGTTAGCTAAATGCAATTCAGCCATAATTAATTTCATTGTTAACCTGTCACCGTCACCTGTGCTTTCCTACTGTGACATAGCAAAAGAGGCTTATGTTGGAAAGCCTATGCCACATTGCTGGAAAGGAGACCGTAGGTGATTGTTGAACCTTAGATGCAGGAGGAGCAATGCAGGTTTTATCCTGTGCAAGGACCAGCTGTTTGGTTATGCAAGAATCCTGGAGGGGTAATGAATACTCATTCAATCTACCAGATTGCTGCAAAAAGTCAAGGTGTTTTCTTGGTTGGTGCATGTTGTCACTGAAAGGCCTTTTTCACAGCAGACATTTTGACATGTCTTCCATGAAAAATGCCTTTTCTGTTTATGACTTTCACAGGGACAAAAATTGAAGAATGAAGAGATACAAATGTATGATAAAAAGACAACGGTAGAACTATGGAGCCGATGGCAGAAAAGAAATTAACATGTGCAGGCATACCTTGTATGTGTGGGTAGGTCACAAGGTAGAGGAAACCAGTAAGCAGGGTGTTGGAGGTAGTGTCAGTCCCAGCAAAGTGAAGATCTAGAGCGTACATACGCAGTTGGTGTTCCGAAAAGGAAGAACCATCATCATCATCTGTCACCTGTTGTTTTAAGACATTAAAAGCAATTATACCTTACTAATTCCCACAAATACACACTATGGGGTATGAAAAAGACCACACACACTTGTGCACACACGTGTACTAAAGATATACTTTGGTAGTACATTTGGTAGTGAGCTGACTCTGACACACACTCACACACCGTATCCAGTCGATCCAGATAGCAGTCAACAAAGTCTCGTGGATTTCCAGGGACTCTGGTCTGCTTGTGCTCGTCCAACAAAGAAATCGCAAGTTTCTGACAAGTCTGGAAAAAAAAAAACATTCAAGTCAAATAATTACTGTTCTTATTTTTTCACTGACAAAATGCATATGTATTGGTTGTCACTGTATATGTGCGTGAGGTCAGAGAAAAAAAAAACAAACATTCCTATTTTTCTCTTTCATGTTTAAACCTCAATTATTCAATTATTATTTTTTTCAATTAAGAATTTTTTCATAATTTATTATAAAGATTTTAGGGCTGTCAATCAATTAAAATATGTCCATATATCCATGTGATTATCATAAAGTGGGCATGTCTGTAAAGGGGAGACTCGTGGGTACTCATAGAACCCATTTTCATTCACATATCTTGAGGTCAGAGGTCAAGGGACCCTTTTGAAAATGGACATGACAGTTTTTCCTCGTCAAAATTTTGCGCAAGTTTGGAGCGATATTTAGCCTCTTTCGCGACTAGTATGACAAGGTTTTCTAGTTTCATATGATACCAGTATCTTCACTCTAGCTTTAAAACTGAGCCCACCGCAACCTAAAAATTGTAATGCGTTAAAGAAATTAGTGGCATTAACATTTGACATCCTTAAAAGATTTACAATCAATTGTGGTCCAATTAACATACCTCAACATTCTTAAAGGCCTTTTGGAAGGGCAGCGGCAGGTTGCGAATCATGGGAAGGGTGTCATACACCTGTAAAAAAAGATCATCATTTGTTCATTTGAATCCATACACAGATTCTGCTTCCTGGCATGAATTGCTCTGAACATATGATTTTTATCTACACATATTTTACTTGAGTGGAAAATAGGAGGTAAATAAAGTAAGTGCTGGAGATATGTTCATTTCCAAGCTAAGATTCTGTGTTTAGTTAGAAAATAACAAAATGGCACCACGTCTGTGAGGCAAGGTGAGAGAGTTTATGAGAAAATATGAATGAGTAGATGGATGGATGGACAATCCACAGTTAGGACACAGATGCAAAGTTTATTCTGACCTGTAATACAATATAAACGGATGTACTGAATAGTATGAAGTTTCATGCATTACGCTGACATTCAAATTCTAAATCAACATAGCATTTTTTTCTTTCCTTTTTTTAATTGTTAATTTGTCATTTACGAACAAATACCTGCAAAACTAATAACATTCCCATCAGCCTCAGTTGTACTTTTCTCTGGTGCCAATTAAAAATGCTATTATGCTAATATGCTAAGACGGTGAACATGGTAAACATTATACAACATCACCATGTTATTTTATTATTTATTACAATGATATTTCTGAGGCAAGTTTGAAGGCAGAAACAAGTTTTGACTCACCATAGCCCATGGTCCATTGGCTAGCTTGGCGTTCTCAGTAAAGCATTTAACAATCACTCTGATGAACTCATCATCATACTCGTAGCGTCTACCAAACAGAACCTCGCAGATGATGTTGGAGGACGCATTATGAAACATATGTTGAGGACTCATGGATTTGCCTGTAAAAGACAGAAACTTAGAAATTTAGAGCTTTTGAATGCACCAAACGCTCGACTCAAAACACACAGCATTCACTGATGGGGAAACAAAACAGTCAAACATAACATTTTACATACCAATGCTCTTCTCCAGTGTATCAATGGTGTATTTTAACTCTCCATGAATCCTCTCCTCCATGGAATTCTTCCCCAGACCAAAGTTCCTCAAGGTCATCAGAGCAAAGCGACGATGCTCCTTCCAACTAGAGCCATAATCTACCAGAATCACTCCTACAACAGATGTAGTGGCACAAAGAGCACACAGAATGAGTTTAAAATAAAAATGTCTCAAGATACTGATCCTTGTCCAATGTGATCATTGCTGTTCTATATCAGAGCTCATCTACTTTCTAGACTATTTCATTATTTACTCTCCACAGTACTTTAATATATCTTCTTCATTTACTTTTAAACCTGAGAAATGCTGCTGTATTACGGGGTCGATTCAAGACAACACAATTCAAATCAGTGAGAATTATTCATAGTCATTGCCATAGATTCAAAGATGGCTCACTTGAGGCAAAAAAAAGCTCACAAGTTCACACGCGATCTTGCGAGAATTGCTACCGTGGTGGAAACGGTATTGCCAAATCTCTACCAGACACGTTAGAAACATTTGTACCATTGCACGCTATATAGCATCATATCACCCAACCCTATAACAAACATGACAAATGTAGGCATTTAAAAGAAAAGACAAGCTCCGTTCTATCTTTTGTAGCAAGAGCGCCGCTATGTTGCAGTAATCTAGCAGGGTTTCCCAAACTTTTCCTTGCAAACGCCTTAACATAGCATTAGCTTATAGCTGTGACCTCCCTTTTGCAAGGTGTCTTTAAAAACCCATTGACAATAGTACAACAAATGTTAAAAAAAAATACTAATTAATCAATAATTAATTAATTTAATCATTAGATTCAATATTTCTGTTTTCCATTATAAGCATTTTGTCAGTTAAGTTGAACAACATTTAACAACATTATGTATGTGTCTGTGTCTGCTCATTAGTTCTTTTCAAAAACGTGTAAATTTTTGTGAGTAAGCACTAAGTAGCTAGATGCTAGCAACAAAGCTAGCCAGTTACATTTCAGGAGAAGCCTCGTGGTAGGTGCAGATCGTTACACGTCAACACTGACAGCATATGACGTGAGGAATGATGTTTCAGAAAGATGGGTATGGCAAATAATATTCAGATTTTATATATTATTATTATATGTTATGATATATACTGTATATATATTTTGTACATATATATATATATATATATATCTTTTTTAACCAAAAGTGTTGACCGTCTGGCCATCCACCGCTCGAGGCCTATCGACTCTGTTATGTATGCAATGACGTCACTCCCACACGGCAGCTCGCTAGCTAGATAGCTAAGTAGGAAGGTAAGTAGAAATTATGAAAATAAATTTGTCATATCTGTGGTTTTAACAACTTTTTAAAATCAGATTTTATGCAAGGTGGTTTTTCTAATATATTTTATTTGAGCACTACCAGTGCCCAAATATGCACGTTTCATGTCCACTTTAACAAGATATATAGTAATACTGGTAACTGTCCCATCCCAACATACATCAGACAATAAGGCAATAAATCATCCAGAGTAGGCTTGCATGACCACGCCCCCTTTTAGGGGAAAATAATCCTGTGTCTCTCGTAGACGGCAACAGAGTAAACAGACGAAGTTGAAACATGTCTCCAAACTTCTACTTTAAACAAACCGGTAATAGTAATAACGCTATGCCAAAGAATTGCTGTGTAGTTGGTTGCAACAACAATAAATCCAAAAATGCTGATCTCTAATTTGTTCCCCTGCCATGCCTTTTACCGAAGTACCTGTATGCGCCGATCTGATGTATACTGTATATGCAGAGAAAAAGACACAGGCTACTCTGTATGTCTGATTACTTTTTTTTTTTTTTTTTTTAAATCAGCCAAGTTTGATAATACACTCTCTGCCCTTTGACATATCACGTCTGTTCTACCTTTCCTCTGGGTGATGTCATTGAGAAACAGGTCTTGGGGTCTTCCAGCAAAATCAATGCCCTTGGTCACCAAGACCTCCTTCATGGCCTTTATCCCATTGATGACTACCGTTGGTTTGGAACCGAGGAACAAGCTGTAGACATTTCCATAAGACTTCCTCAGCTGGGAGAGAACAAGATAACATGTCATTGTTTGAAATGCATATATCATATAACTCCAGATGGATATTACTCTTTAAAGGGGCAATTCACTAAAATCACAAACACATTATTTACCCATTTAGTTCAGTCTTTGCATAGAAAATTTGGCTCGCAGCGTGGCAAAAACAGACACACAAGAGCAGACTAATTCGTCAGTAAAACAGATTAAGAAAAATAAATGTCATTTAGAGAGAGTAACACAAAATAATAATAAAAACACTAAGAAACACTACATAAAAACTATTTAGTCAAAACTAATTAAAACAGGGAAAAACAGCAAATAAGAATAAGTAAAAAAAAAAAAAAAAAAAAAACTGGGACAACTATTGGTGGAGTTCAAATTAAGTGATTTCATTGCACATACTAAAAATGAATATTTTAGACTATTGCACCTGCCTTGGGGAGTCTATACCTCCGCCCTGAATGAAGCAGCTCTAACTAGACACAGCTTGTGGCATGTGTGTGTGTGTGTGTGTGTGTGTGTCTGTGTGCTCGGTCCTATTCTTTTCTCTGTTTACATGTTGCCCCTTGGTACATCAATCAAATAGTGACAAATTACTAAAACTAAACTACAGTTATCCAACTTACAATCCTGTACGTTTTGCTACTGTTTTTGTTGTAAGTGTGTGTGTCTAATTTTTCTGTTTGTAATGCTATGTATGTAGTTTATCTCACTTTTATTATTTTTTGTGCTGCTTTGCTAATGTTGTTCATTGCTGTTTGTATTGCATGTACAGCCCTTTGAGGCATGCTTTGTGATATGATAATTGGCTATGATAAAATTTGACTTGACATATAGCCATCTATACTTTTGGTAATGATTGCCCAGCATTGAGATATGATTAATACTTTAGCCACTACATCCAGACTTCTGGGGTGGAGTTCTGTTTGCTGTGCTGACAGTGTTTCTGTAAAGGGAGGTTGCTGTTTTTATAAGAGATTCTTTTAGTGCAATGAGCCCTGCAAAACTATACCGTTTCACCTACATTGTATTGAGATTTCCTCACAAGTATTGTATAGTGTATTAGTTAGACAGCGCCTCATTTGTATGTATCGCCTGCACCACTTGTTGGCTGTAGTCCAAGGGCACAGGCAGTGAACTCTGTACAGACAATGACAGCGTGTTACGTAATCACATGAAAACACATGCAGCCTATGTTGAGTCCCATTTACCCTAGAAACATATTATACAGTGCAAAGATTTTAGTGGCTTTCATATGTTTTTATTTTACACTTACAGCCAATAGGTTTCATTCATAGTCTAAAAGTGCAGTGGAACTGCAACTCTTGAAACTATTACTATCAGGAAAAGCAGCACTGGCCACAAGTGTAAGTATTGAACCATTTTACACACATTCTAAGTGCTAATAATAGTAATTAGATCAATGCAATAAACATTTAAGGCAATGGAAGAGCAACACTCATTTCATCGCTTTTCTTACCCTCTCAAAGTCCTTCAGGGGGTTGTCTACGCTCAGGTGCAAAATGTTCCCCAGTATCGGAAGGACAGGGGGTCCTGGTGGGAAGTTCTTGGGCCTCCGGGATTTGAGTAGCTGGATGATGAAAATGATGCAGAGCAATAGCAGGATGATTGACCCAAACATGGTGGAATGGACTGAACTGAAGAGGCAAGCTGAATGATTTGTTTTAAAAGTGTAGCTCAGCTCTTAGCCCTGCCTCCTCTGGTTGTGTACTTTGCTCCCCTGTAGGTAGGGATGTGAACAGCGCCATGCAGCAGCGAGATCCTGAGATGCAGAGATCCTTTATGTTCGAGAAGAGGATTCACTCTTGGGGGAAAAAAAAAAAACTGAACTGAACCGAACAAACTGAATTTCTATCTTTTGTTGCTTATTGCTAAATCTCTGAAAAGTGGTGTTTTTTTTATTTTTTATTATTGAACTCTGGACTCTTTATTTCCGGTGAATGTTATTGGGACTTGCATTTGATTATCTTACACTTAACTCCCCAGATCCACATTGTTTGAACCAATCCAACAGCATCCAATCAAGTTTCAGGAGAAAACCATGAAGAACTAAAGTTAAGTTACTGAGCACCAGTTGGATCCAGTTACTCTGCTGTTAAAATGACTCTACATTTGGTGAAGAGCACATTATGGCTTGTTTAAGACTAGAGACCTGAGTTGGGACTTGGTCCCACCTCTGGTAGCCTATACCCAGTGAAATGTCACCGTGTCAGTGAATTTAAACTACTGCTTTTAATCTGAAGATATACAGTATATAGACACATGTACACATTACATGGGATTTATTGTTTGTTTTTACCGTGGTATCGAACTCGGTATTGAGAATCGTGACATCCCTACTCTGGATTAACTATTGTTGGGTTCAGATTGATATTCACAACCTTAATTAATAAGTCCTCCGAATAACATTTATGAACACACGATGAACGACCCTCTTTAGTCATGTATGTTATGTTTTGGTGCATTAGAGACATGAGGACCAGAGCTCTTTATCAACTGAATGTTTGGTTCTTAAAAGCAGTCAGCGAGTCTCCAGCTTTACTGTACCTGGATTTAGCGACCTTCTCAGTCTTCTTGGGCAACCAGTTAAGGAACAAACTAGATTATATATACAGACATTTCACAGTATATTTGAATTATTATTTAAAAATATCAAGATGACAGTGGACCAGCACATTACGGGGTGGACACATAAAGCAGAACAATAAATCTCAATAAACACTTAGTGGGAGCGTCCACTGAACGTCAAAGTTTACTGATCGCCTACATTTAGATGGTAAAAAATAGTGTTTCTTCCTATAAGGAGTAAAAACCTTGATAAAATTACAACTGTTTAATATAGAAAAACAATCACAACTAGCACTTTTATCATATACCCATTAGAGTCATGGTAGGATGTCTTGTTATAGATAATTTTCATCCTAAACTAAACTGTATTTCTTTCTCGATATTTCAAGGAAGTAATCGGCAATTTAATGTTAAATGTAACCTGGTCATTTCGGGTGGTGTAACCCTACTTCATAAATCCTCTGCATTACTTTTAGCTTTTGTGAATACACAGACCCTCTTTAGACAGATAATGATAATACAGTATTTCGTGACATGAGGACCAGAGCTCTTTATCTTTGGAGTGTTTGGCTCTTAAAAGAGCCTTTTGGGGGCTGGTTTCCAGCAGTCAGCGAGTCTCCAGCTTTACTTGGACTTGGCGGCCTTCTCGGTCTTCTTGGGCAGCAGAACAGCCTGGATGTTGGGCAGCACGCCGCCCTGAGCGATGGTCACTCCGCCCAGCAGCTTGTTGAGCTCCTCGTCGTTGCGGACAGCCAGCTGCAGGTGACGGGGGATGATACGGGTCTTCTTGTTGTCGCGGGCAGCGTTTCCAGCCAACTCCAGGATCTCAGCGGTCAGGTACTCCAGCACAGCCGCCAGGTAGACGGGGGCGCCGGCACCCACACGCTGCGCATAGTTTCCTTTACGCAGATGCCTGTGAACACGACCGACTGGGAACTGGAGCCCAGCACGAGAAGAGCGGGTCTTTGCCTTTGCTCTGGTCTTTCCACCGGTTTTGCCTCTTCCGCTCATCGTGAGATGTTTTCAGTAGTCGAGACTAATAAAAAGTGTTGCTCCGACAGCAGAAAGCTCCTTTATATGTCCTTGGAGCGAGACTTGCTGACAGACCAACCAGAGAAGAGGCTTCCAGCAGAGCACGGCCCGCTCTCAATGTTGGCGGACACTTTGAAAGGATTTCCCACCAATCAGCAGCGTGGCTTTGGGCGGTGGGTCGCTCCTCTGGGCGGTGCTGAGCTCCAGGAGGAGCCCCTCACCAATCAGGAGCCGGAGGTCTGAAGCAGCGTCACCATTTCACAGTTTAAGAGCAGCGTGTCTCTTCATTGGAGCTACTACATCTCCTGACCAGAGAAAGAAGAAGTCATGGCAAGAACCAAGCAGACCGCTCGTAAGTCTACCGGAGGCAAAGCCCCCAGGAAGCAGCTGGCCACCAAGGCTGCCCGTAAGAGCGCCCCGGCCACCGGCGGCGTGAAGAAGCCTCACCGTTACAGGCCCGGTACCGTGGCTCTGAGAGAGATCCGTCGCTACCAGAAATCCACGGAGCTGCTGATCCGCAAGCTGCCCTTCCAGCGCCTGGTGAGAGAAATCGCTCAGGATTTCAAGACCGACCTGCGCTTCCAGAGCTCCGCTGTCATGGCTCTGCAGGAGTCCAGTGAGGCTTACCTGGTAGGCCTGTTCGAGGACACCAACCTGTGCGCCATCCACGCCAAGAGGGTCACCATCATGCCCAAAGACATCCAGCTGGCCCGTCGCATCCGCGGAGAGCGAGCTTAGACTGTCTGCTGCTCCACAAACCACAACGGCTCTTTTAAGAGCCACCTCACTCTTCACTGAAGGGCTCATTCCTCTACTAAAAACACACGTTTTACCACCAATGACAACGCATCAATTATATCTTAAAATACTGGTCTTATCTCATGAAGCCTATATAACGTAGCCGGCATTTCAAAGCCTATTTCATAGGTTATTCAATTTATAGTGTGTTCTGTTACATCCTGTTTTATTTTGGCGTTTCCTATCCTCAGCAGCTTGATCATGTGTTCACAGGCATCTGCTGCTTGTGAGCTGAACCTATGGCAGTTTATTTTCTCCTTTTCAAACAATTAAACAACATTTAGTTTAACTAGTTTAAAACTTCATATAATCAAAGATACAGTAAAAATAACAGTCCTTAGTAATAAAGTGCTTACATCATATTCTAAAGTACTATGCACAACAAGCTCTACAAAGAGATGCTGTAGATTTACAAGTCAGAGGTCAGGGAAATAATTTGTAAAATATAGCAGTAGAAGTTCATAAAAGACCAAAGCTACGCAGAAGACTTGGTAATTATGGTTATTGATATCAAGCTGAGCACGACAGTACTTGGACGGGAGGATGACCTATGGACACACTCAACACTACTGAGATACGAATGATTAAGTTACATCTATCATAAATTTACTTTATATTTCTGTCTTTTCTATAACACTATATGAAAAATGGGGAAAAACAGACATGAAAAATAATTACCTCCACAGATGCCACCATTCCCCATGATGGCTTTTTTGGATTTCTATGCTCTGTTGCATCCAGGATCCTGTATCTTGTACATAACTTCACAATCAGTATAGCAGAAGGTAGGATATTCAACTCCAACCGCACGTCCTACTTTTATCATGTAACCAAAATTACACAATTCCTCCAAAATTAAATTTGAGACTACATTATTCCCTTTCAACTCCATACTATATCTTCCTTTTGAGGATTTTTTTAATGAAAGAAAAGACAAGGAGCTGGTGTGAACAAAGTAGAGAAGAGAAAGACATCAAATAATGATAAACTTTAATCGGAAGGACCTGACAGGAGAAAATTGTATTATATTTTATTTTTAAACTCAATTGTTTATCCTCTTATATTGACGGGTCGCTTAGAAAAGAAACAAAAATAAAATATCACTGTAACCAGAAAGTGCTACTTTCATTACCTTTCAGATGCACATATTGTAGTTTTTACTCCACTTAATTTATTTAATAACATCAGTTACTTTGCAAGTTCAAATTAAAAAAACTGAAATATATA
>CAKAOH010038771.1:0-12972 GCA_916701665.1 Sebastiscus tertius | reverse complement strand
GTAGTAGTAGTAGTAGCAGCAGCAGTAGTAGTAGAAGCAGTAGTAGTAGTATCAGTTGCTGTTAGCAGTGGGAGCAGTAATACTGCAGTAGTACATATCAGTAGTATCCTCTGTGTGTTTTCAGGCACCTGGACAGTCACAGTCTCTGGGAAGGACGAAGCTTTGCTGTTCAGTGTTTTCAGATCATCATGTACTCCATCCAGGTTAGTCAGTACTCTGAAGTACACTCTACTACCACCTAGTGGTTCTCTGAGGTACTAACACTACACTCTACTACCACCTAGTGGTTCTCTGAGGTACTAACACTACACTCTACTACCACCTAGTGCTGCTCTGAGGTACTCGTACATTTGTGAGAAACCCCCCCACAAATTAACGTAAATAAACTCGGATATTCTATGAGATTAAAGTCGTACATTTACGAGAAAAAACTCAGATACTTTTTGAGATTAGTCATAATTTACGAGACAAAGACTTGGATATTCTGTCCAGTTAAAACCAGAATTTACAAGAAAAACACTCAAATATTCTCGTAGATGATGTAGTCTTTTGGAATCTATGAAAAGTTTGGAGTTTTTGTCTCGTCAAATTTACAAATTTAATCTCAAAGGATATCCTGTTTTTTTCCCAAAAATTTGTGAATTTTTTCATGCAAAATTCCGACTTTAATCTCACAGAGTGTCCGAGTTTATTTACGTAAATTTGTGTTTTTTGTTTTCTCACAAATTTATATTTTAACTTTATTGTGAATTATCTTAAAAAGCATTGAAGTGCACTTCCAGTAGAGTTAAAGTAGTTTTTCCCTGCACGATAACTCATCTGGAAGTACTGAAGTGTGTTGTATGATCTGTTTATCTGAGCGGATACCTGTCTTCTCCTCAGTCCCAACATTCACACCTGGTGATCCAGCAGCTGCTGGGTCACCTGGACGCCAACAGCAGGAGTCCGGCGCCGGTCCGAGCCGGGATCGTGGAGGTTCTGTCTGAAGCTGCCGTTATAGAAGCGACCGGATCCGTAGGTCAGTCAGAACCTGTTCTACTATCTATACATACAGTATCCAAGTACTAACCCTCTGTGTGCTGCAGGTCCAACAGTACTGGAAGTGTTCAACACGTTACTGCGACAGCTCCGGCAGAGTGTCGACTACCAGCTGACCGGTTACTACGACAACGCCGGAAAACAGGAAACCACCTCGACGGAGGAGAAGACGCTGCAGGACGCCGTCATCAAAACTATCGGTGAGACTTCCCGTTGCTGTTGTTAGGTAGTTTTCAGGGTGGTCGCTCCATCTGAACGTGTGTTTCCTGTCTCCAGGATCCTTCGCCAACACGCTGCCCGTCTACCAGAGGTCAGAGGTCATGCTGTTCATCATGGGGAAGATCCCTGTTCCTGGTATCTACCCCGCCCTGGGGTCGCCCAACGCCGGGTACGACCAGCGGTACCTGTTGTTTAGAGGTTTAGAGGGTTTAGAGGGTTGAGAGGGTTGAGAGGTGTTTCAAGGTCCTGACTGCCCGTATCCGTCTCAGGTTTGAAGGCAGCAGGATGATCCAGGTGATGCTGTTGAAGTCTCTGCTTCAGGTGAGTACTGAACTACCAAACTACCTACTGAACTACTACTGACCTACAAGTGAACTACCTACAGCATTAGACTGTCCTCTCTCTCTCTCTCCTCCTGCTCCTCCTCCTCCTCAGGTGTCGGAGCGTTATGAGAGCAGTAACCTGTTGACGGCGTTGCCTTCGTCCTTCCTGGAGCCTCTGCTGTCCTTCACCCTGATGGAGGATCCAGAGATCCGTCTGCTGGTTCTCTCCATCCTCACCTCGCTCATCGACCGGCGCCACAACACCGCCAGACTCGGCGCCGCCGCCGCCGCCGCCACCGCCAGGTACGACTCAGATCACATGACCAGAGGGCGCTGCTTCCTGTGGCTGGTAGAGTCACAGTGAAGGATGACTTGTGGTTATTATAAATCAGTATCTCCTGTGTAATTAGCAGTAAGACGTCATCATTCTTCTTCTTCTTCTCTGTTATTTCTGTGTTTACAGCGTGACGTTTGATATCTCCGTGCTGGAGCTGAAGGAGGACCGGTGCTCTCGACAGGACAACCTGTTCATTAGGAAGGTGAGAGTGAACACGTGAATACAGTGGGCCTCATTAATCAGACATCACATGTGCTAAAAGTGTCTCAGTCATGTCTCTTCCTCCAGAAAATACCATCTTTATCTGGTTTAGAAACACATGTTGGCATTCACTTCGGATCTGACACTGACGTTTTAAAACTGCAGAATAGGAATCAGTCAGGTTTATTATTTCCAAGTGGGTTTTCATTCTATAGAAATGTGCAATGTATCGACTATAGAATGTGTAATGTATCGGTTATAGAATGTATCGGTTATAGAATGTATCGGTTATAGAATGTGTAATGTATCGGTTATAGAATGTATCGGTTATAGAATGTGTAATGTATCGGTTATAGAATGTATCGGTTATAGAATGTGTAATGTATCGGTTATAGAATGTATCGGTTATAGAATGTGTAATGTATTGGTTATAGAATGTATTGGTTATAGAATGTATTGGTTATAGAATGTATCGGTTATAGAATGTGTAATGTATTGGTTATAGAATGTATTGGTTATAGAATGTATCGACTATAGAATGTATCGGTTATAGAATGTATCGGTTATAGAATGTATCGGTTATAGAATGTGCAGTATATATCGAACCTGTCTTTTTGAAACGTCTTCATGTAAGAAAGACGTTTTCTACTCTTTAGTTTTAGTGTTAGTGTTAATTAAAGGGCGTTGTGTGTGCAGCACGCTCAGCGTCTCTACAGGCACGTCTACCTCACCTGTAAGGAGGAGAGCAGTGGGCGGGGCCACTACCAGGCCCTCTTCACCTTATTGGCTGTGGTCAGTGTGGAGCTGGCCAATGAGGAGGTGGTGGTGGACCTGCTCCGGCTGGTCCTCGCTCTGCAGGTAAACACAGCTCCTTATCATGTTAATAATGATGCCAACCTCTCATTGATTATTCTCTCTTGTGATTGGCCGGTCAGGAGCTGGCGTTGTCCAATCAGGAGTGTCTGTCGGTGTTTAACCGCTGTGGTGTTCACGCCGTCTGCGCCGCCTTCCTCCACCTGTTGTCCCAGCTCGGCCCGCCGCCACCTCTCCGCCAACACGTCACACAGGTGAGGAAGTATTCAGATACTCTACTGGAGTAAAAGTACTGTGAAAATACTCCACTACAGGTTCAAAACCTTACTGAAGTAAAATATGTAAGCATATAGAAATGTAGTGCAGTAAAGAGTACAACATGTACCTGTGACATGTAGTAGTGGCAGTAGTAATAGCAGTAGTATAGTAGCAGTGGTCGTAAAGTATTTGGTGTGTCTGCAGGTGATCGAGAGTCGTCGCAGCAACGCTTCACACCTGCTGCCTGAAGACGTCTTCAGCGACACACACAGGTAGACACACAGTGGTAATGTTCCGGGAGGCCTCCATGTGGTTGAAGGAGCCAGGAACTGTCAGGAAGTGGTCCTTGAGTTGTGATTCACGTGTTTGTGTTTGACTCAGACTACCAGAAGGTGAGCTGAAGGTAGACGAAGCCTTTCTGTTCGTCCAATCAAAGATCTGCGAGGCTCTGACAGGAAGCGGCTACAGCGCACACGCCGAGCGCCTCAACACACCGTACACACCTCAGATAACAGGTACGCACACACACACACACACACACACAGTACACATATACTATTATACTCACTCGGAAAAAAGAACTACAAAAAATGTTTGCTTATTTTGTCCAAAACACAGCAGTACTTTCTTTATATTTCATGCCCACATAAGCTCTGATACCCTGAAGAGGGCGCCATGCACTGTGTACTCCTATTACTTCTAGTACTTGTTGTACTACTAGTATTCAGACTGTGTGTGTCTTTTAGATGAGGACCGTCTGTCTAAGAGGAAGAGTATCGGAGATGTCATCTCTCTGCAGATAGACATGGACGCTCAGGACTGTCCTGATGTCGAGCAGGTACCTGTCTTTGTGGTGGTTATGTGTCTCTTTGTGGTCGTTTTCTATCTGTCTCTCCATCTGTCTGTTTGACATCTCTCTCTTCTGTAGAGACCTCAGACGGAGCAGATCACCTTTGAGACGCTGAAGAACGCCATCGGTAAGTGATTGGTTCCGTCACCACGCCGGCTCGGCGTTGTCACCACGCCGGCTCGGCGTTGTCACCACGCCGGCTCGGCGTTGTCACCACGCCGGCTCGGCGTTGTCACCACGCCGGCTCGGCGTTGTCACCACGCCGGCTCGGCGTTGTCACCACGCCGGCTCGGCGTTGTCACTGTGGATAAAACGTCTCGTTCTCTTTGTCTCATGGTTGTTGTTGTGCAGACGATCGAGGGAGCGTGGAGGAGGAGGAGAGGAGGAGGAGGATGCAGGTGGTGGAGAGGTTTCAGACGGCGCCGTTCGAGGAGATCGCCGCTCACTGTGGAGCCAGGGTGAGTGACCTCTGACCTCTGACCTCTGAGATACCGTGTCCCCCTGTAGACCATCTGAAACTAAGTACTACTAAACCATGTTCTGTGTTTGCAGACGTCTCTGCTTCAGTCTAAACTGGACCAAGTCTTTGATTTGATCATCCGTCCTCCTCCGTCTCCGTCCGGACACTCGCCGCGTCGCTCTACTCCTCTCTACGAGATGAAGTTTCCTGACCTGTGTGTCTATTAGACGCTCTCTCTCCTTACTTCATGTCATGAGGAGGTAGGAGAGGAGGATTATACTTCTTAGATGATGCATGAATCATGTTTCGTTGCTGCTGTTTTGTCCCTAAAAGAGATTTTTCTGATTGACCTTCTGTGGTGTTTTCTGTTTTTAAATCTGCACTCGTAAAACGGATTATTTGATGGTCTGCATCTCAAAGTTTACAAATCATAATTTACACATTTTGTCACCTGCAATCAGACACCTGGCAGCAGATCAGTCCTTCCTTCTGCTTTTGTGAACTCCGTTCATGTGTTTTCAGATCACTAGGTGTTTTCCTCACTTTTGTGTAATTGAGTCTTTTAGTATCTTATTATTGTTAAATAAATAAATCACGATGAATTCAAGTGATAAATCTTCTGCTGTTCTTATTGTAAACACATGCTGGGTGTCCGCTGACGTCTGGTGTGAGTTTCAGGTGAGACATTAATTATGGGATAATTAATTAGTGTTTTTTTACATGAAGATTTCAGATTTGAAGTGCATGTTGTGTAAAGAGACAGATTCTTCTTTTGCTTGCAAAGAACTCTTTTATGTTTCCATGTCATTTACATCAATATCAAAACGTCTCTCTCACCCGATCTCTGTCTCTATCAGTCGTTCAGGATCAGAGCTTCTTATTGGTCGACTAATTAGTCTGCTAACGAGCTTCCCCTGGTCCAATGAGAAGTCTTCGCTGCCTGTGTAAAAGGTCCTCGTCCGTCTTGGTCTCACTTCTGCTGCTGTCCGTCTCTGTTGATGACGTTTCTGGAGAGCGTGAGCAGAGGCCTCTGGCTGCGTCCGTCCCAGCTCTTCATGAGGCCGCCGTAACGTTTGCTGGCCGGCGGGCCGCTCCAGCGGAAGTGCTCCATGGAGTAGGAGCGTTTGGCCTGAAGGGAGGAGGAGGAGTCTGACGGAGGAGGAGGTTGGAGGTGGGCGTTGCCTGGGATGACGGGGGCCTCGGCGGTGAGGTCGGAGTGACAAAGCCGGATGCACTCCTGCAGCAGAAGATCAGAAGGCGAGGTAGGAAATATGAAATATTGCTCACACTTCACGCTACAGGTCTGCAGATGGAATTAGGTGATAATTAGCAAGTAACCTATAAACCTTACCTATAACCTTAAAGAAGACCTCTTAAGGGATGTAGAGCCTTAAAGAGAACTCCTTAGCAGAGGTAGAGCCTTAAAGAAGACCTCTTAAGGGATGTAGAGCCTGAAAGAGAACTCCTTAGCAGAGGTAGAGCCTTAAAGAAGACCTCTTAAGGGATGTAGAGCCTTAAAGAGAACTCCTTAGCAGAGGTAGAGCCTTAAAGAAGACCTCTTAAGGGATGTAGAGCCTGAAAGAAGACCTCTTAAGGGATGTAGAGCCTTAAAGAGAACTTCTTAATTAACTTTGTATTCTTTTCCTGGAAATGTATTGAATAAGTTATTCTAAGCTATTGGGGACATAACAGAATCTAATGAATAAATAATGTTTCGAATGTCATTTCTGATAAGTTGAGGTAAATATTGGGGTGATTTGGCAGTAATTTCGAAGACATTTCAAATAGGTGACTTGCTAATTATCACCTAATTACCATGAAGTTTGTGAACCTGTAAAATGAAATATTTTGTAAATTATTTCTTTATCCGCCCGTACAAACACGCCTGAATGTTAAAAATAGATTTCTAGATCATGTGGGATAATGTGGGATGCTGACTGAGATGGATGCTTTAGAACATCCCAAAAGTAGTGTTATGTCGTTTTAGTATAATACGATTCACTTTTAATCAAATACACATCTTCTATCTCCTGACGGTCTCAGAAAACCCCCAAAACATGCATCTTTTTAAATAAAAATAAAGAACTAAACAGGTGAAAAGCAACATGGAACACCAAAAAAGACTAATCATCATCAGCAGAGAATAATAACCAATGTCAGCTTTCAGTGTGACATCTAAGAAACAGTGGATAGTGTTTAGATGATTGTGTTACCGTCATGCTGCTCTCAGAGTTCAGACTCCTTTGGCCACGCCCATAACCACCACGGCCACCAATAGCCACGCAGGACACATTCTCCTGCCCCGGCCAATCAGAGACAAGGACACAAAGAGACTTATGTATAAATAATAATTAATTAAAATACACACAGAATTAGAAATGATTAGAAGTAGTGCTGTACCAAAGCGGTAGCAGAGCGGTACCAAACACCGATATTACATAAACCACTTCATCAGTTAAAATAAATTGAATTAAAATGAATTAACCAGTTACACAACACACACACACACACACACACACACACACACACACACACACACACACACACACACACACACCATTCCTTTCCCATGAAGACCTTGAAACTGAAAAAGCTGTTTCATTCACTCATCTTCAATTCTTTTGCATTTAGTCTTTTAACATCAGGATAAAGACTTATGATTTACAGTATATTTGCTATTTTTAGAAACTAACTTTAGTATATATTGATTGATCTGTTTTCAGCTTTTTTTTGACAAATAAAAGTGGGAACAATGTCACCTTAAAACGCCAAACTAAAGATAAAGATACCGTGCAGATGTCCATTCACAGCCTCGGTGCTGCTGCTGAGAGCTCAGTGTCAGCCGGCCGGGCAGATTAACACCAAACTGACATGTCATCACCGGAGGGAGGACGGGAGGGAGGGAGGACGGGAGGGAGGGAGGACGGGATTCAGACCTGCGGGTCAAGGTGTACAGTTACACCGCTCACACCTGCTGCACCGTCCTCCCTTTGTCTGAACCCTCAGTGTCACTAATCATGAACCTGCTAAGGGTTAATCTCATTTCACGGACCACCGGGGAAAGGTGAACAATATTACGTCCAGCTGGAAACTCTTTAAGGCTCTACGTCCACTACGTCCACTAAGACGTTTTCCTTAAGGCTCTATGTCCACCGAAGTTTTCCTTAAGGCTCTACGTCCACTAAGACGTTTTCCTTAAGGCTCTACGTCCACTAAGACGTTTTCCTTAAGGCTCTACGTCCACCGAAGTTTTCCTTAAGGCTCTACGTCCACTAAGACGTTTTCCTTAAGGCTCTACGTTCACCGAAGTTTTCCTTAAGGCTCTACGTCCACCGAAGTTTTCCTTAAGGCTCTACGTCCACTAAGACGTTTTCTTTAAGGCTCTACGTCCACTAAGACGTTTTCCTTAAGGCGCTACGTCCACCGAAGTTTTCCTTAAGGCTCTACGTCCACTAAGACGTTTTCCTTAAGGCTCTACGTCCACTAAGACGTTTTCCTTAAGGCTCTACGTCCACCGAAGTTTTCCTTAAGGCTCTACGTCCACTAAGACGTTTTCCTTAAGGCTCTATGTCCACTACGTTCACCGAAGTTTTCCTTAAGGCTCTACGTCCACCGAAGTTTTCCTTAAGGCTCTACGTCCACTAAGAAGTTTTCCTTAAGGCTCTACGTCCACGAAGACGTTTTCTTTAAGGCTCTACGTCCACTAAGAAGTTTTCTTTAAGGCTCTACGTCCACTAAGACGTTCTCTTTAAGGCTCTATGTCCACCGAAGTTTTCCTTAAGGCCTTACGTCCACTAAGAAGTTTTCTTTAAGGCTCTACATCCACTAAGACGTTCTCTTTAAGGCTCTATGTCCACCGAAGTTTTCCTTAAGGCCTACGTCCACTAAGAAGTTTTCTTTAAGGCTCTACATCCACCAAGAAGTTTTCCTTAAGGCATTATATCCACCAAAAACATTTCTTTAAGGCTCTACGTCCACTAAGAACTTGTCTTTAAGGCTCTATATCCACTAGGAGCTTCTCTTAAAGGATCTGTGTCCATTAAGAAGTCTTTAAGGCTCTACATCTGCTAAGACGTTTTCTTTAAGGCTCTATGTCCACTACAAGGTCTTTTTTAAGGCTCTACGTCCTCTAAGAAATTTACTTTAAAGCTCTAAAGTAGCCAGATTCTGTTTCAAAACGTTGAAGGTGTAGTTTTTTAAACGTATATTTCGGTGTAACATGCGTTTGAGCAACGCTATACCTGCTCTTATTTTAGTTTATCAGAGTTGGAGCTCCTCTGCTCTGCTCTCGCATCTCGTTCATTCCTCCAACGGTGGCACTGAATACATGATAAAACTCTACATCTCAAAGTGAGTCCTTGGATGTTTTCATTGTATCCGTAGTGTTCTGTCATTGGTGCAGCTGAAGCTGAAGTCATTTCTCTGAAGGGCTATCTGTTAGTTTCTCTGTTGGAGGAGGCAGGCAGGTAAATCTAAAGCCATGAGACCGCTCTCAGCCTTGGCCCTCCATTCAAGCCATTACTCACATAAACACACACACAGGAAGAAGGAGGTCATGGCACGATGAAGCAACAGTCAGACAAAAAGACATTTTAACGACACATTATCAGGAAGCACTTCATTCACCAGCTGCGGTCCTCAACGTCCGTCCCCATCTGGGAATGTTTTCAGCTACTCCGATGTTCATCTACACCTTTGTTACTATAAAACATTCATTTCATGAATGTTAAATCCCTTAATGTCCCCCAATCTAATATGTTTGGAGAAGCTAAATATTGAAATAGGGATGAAATTATTGGAAATTGGCTTCACTGAAAACCAAACTAGGGAGTAAATTCTGCTGGTAGAGGATGTTCAACAGAGTTTTGTACCATAAATAGACAAAATCAAGATGAGCTGTATTCCTCTGCACCTCTGAAATAATAAATGATATACTGTCCTATTCTCAATTATACATACTGCTGCAGCTGACATATTATTTATTCTTTACTCTATTTATTTCTTTAACAGACCGTTGCTACGCATAACAGACCGTTGCTACGCATAACAGACCGTTGCTACGTATAACAGACCGTTGCTACGTATAACAGACCGTTGCTACGTATAACAGACCGTTGCTGTGTATAGCAGACCGTTGCTGTGTATAGCAGACCATTGCTATGTATAACAGACCGTTGCAATGTACAGCAGACCGTTGCTACGTATAACAGACCGTTGCTGTGTACAGCAGACCGTTGCTGTGTACAGCAGACCGTTGCTGTGTACAGCAGACCGTTGCTGTGTATAGCAGACCGTTGCTGTGTATAGCAGACCGTTGCTGTGTACAGCAGACCGTTGCTGTGTACAGCAGACCGTTGCTGTGTACAGCAGACCGTTGCTGTGCATAGCAGACCGTTGCTGTGCATAGCAGACCGTTGCTGTGCATAGCAGACCGTTGCTGTGTATAGCAGACCGTTGCTGTGTATAGCAGACCGTTGCTGTGTATAGCAGACCGTTGCTGTGTATAGCAGACCGTTGCTGTGCATTGCAGAAGTGGAGCAAAAGGCCCATTGGATGCCAGCTCAGAGGCCTGTCATGTGACTGAGTTGTAACTGATGACGTCAGTATTTCCTCTCTTGGAGCAAAACACTTTGACTTTTCAGCCATAATATCTAAATCTGATTCACAGATTTCTGTCCACATTGACTTCCTGCCGATGTCCACCAGAAGGCGCCATTATACCAGCAACCAGCCGGCAAAGCAGAGTGAGTAATGAGCTCCGTTTATTTATTTATTTGATTGGATTATTACAGTTTTATTTGGGTATTTCTATGTAGATATGACTTCTGTTTGTTCACTACATTCATCTGACCGCTGGGGGTGATTTGAGCATCTGCAAGCAAAAAGATAAAATAAACTCAATCAGCCTGACAGAAACCCCCCTGATGGACAAGGGTCCAAAAAGTCCAAACAAAAAGTCCAAACAAAAGTCAAAAAAATGTCCAAAAGAAAGGAAAAGAAAAGTCCGACACTGGTATCATCTGAGACTCTAAACCTGGTGGATCCATCGGTACCAACCAGGGCAGACCAGCTGGTCATGAAGGGGTTAAATAACGCTCCAAAGGGTCCCTTGACCTCTGACCTCCAGATCAGTGAATGTGAATGGGTTCTCTGGGTACCACGAGTCTCCCCTTTACAGACATGCCCACTTTATGATCATCAAGTCATAGTCCAGTCAGCTCACTGACACACTGACAGCTGCTGCTGCTGCTGGGCTGCAGTTTGTTCTGATTGGAGCAGGTTGTTTGATGCTAAATGCAGAACCTGTGAGGGTTTCTGATCAATATCTGTCATTGATCTGTGTTGATCATTGATTTATAATAATAAATATATACATACATTTCCATAAAGCAGCAGATTAGTCCTCTCCCATGTTGATGAGAGGATTAAACACTGGACTGATCTCCTTAAGGTTCATTTTGATAATAAAAAACCTTATTTTGTCAATGTAGTACTTAATTGTAAAACATATATTGATTTCTCTTGCACTAAAATCTTCTGCTGTGTAACCGAACTTTGTTGAAACCTGCCGGACTTTGAATAGAAGAAACCACAAACACGTCCTCGGTGCTTCCGTGTCCTTCTGGGAGACGGGACAGTTCCGTGTCCTTCTGGGAGACGGGACAGTTCCGTGTCCTTCTGGGAGACGGGACAGTAAAGTCGTTTTTATTGAGGTCGACATGGAAACCACAGAAACTCA
Organism: Sebastiscus tertius; assembly: GCA_916701665.1. NCBI lineage: Eukaryota > Metazoa > Chordata > Actinopteri > Perciformes > Sebastidae > Sebastiscus > Sebastiscus tertius. The sequence continues at coordinate 1,734 of CAKAOH010038771.1, read as the reverse complement.
GTCATCACAAAGCCGAGCAGACATCATGTAAAACCGTCTGTTGCCTAGCAACGGCTGGACGGGAAGCAGCGCCAGCCATTAACTTCAAACAAAGACGTGTGCATTGATAACATCCTGTCTGCGTTTGAACGACATCCTGTGTGCAGGCGGCCTCACAGGCGGCTGAATGATGCTGTTGTTTCCAGCGCCGGCCAATCACTTTCTCCTGGGGCGGGGGGGCCCGAGGGGGGGGGTCACCGCTCCCCTCTCGGACTCTCCTCTCCCGAGTCGACACCGGAGCTGGCAGCCCGCTCAGGATACTCCCTGGAAGGAGTCATGGCCTGGCGAGGAGCCCCCTCCTCCTGACGGCGCTGGGAGGTAAAGACATACAGGAGACCCGGGGAGACTCTGAGCGGCGCCGTCATGGACCCAAGCACTCAGGCTCTGGAGCTGTCGGGGGTGTTGGTCTGCGGGGGGGCCTGGCTCTGCTCGCTGGCCACCACCCTGATGTCCTGGCTCACCCTGTCCACCGACCTGCTCCCCACGGAGAGCTACGAGCTGGGGCTGTGGGAGACCTGCGTGGTGCAGGACCTCGGGGCGCTGGAGTGCCGGCCCTACGACACCCTCCTGGGTCTGCCGCCGGACATCAAGCTGGCCCGGATCCTCATGTGCGTGACGCTGGCCGCCGGGCTGCTCGGACTCCTGCTCGCCATCCCCGGCATGCGCGTGGTCAACAGCTGCCACGACCGTCTGGAGGACCTCCGCTGCAAGAGGGCGTTGAAGGCGGCGGCGGGGGCGCTGTGCCTGGCGGCCGGGATCCTGGGGCTCATCCCGGTCTCGTACATCGCCCACCTCACGGTCGTGCGGTTCTTCGACGAGTCGGTGCCGGAGGTGGTGCCGCGCTGGGAGTTCGGGGACGCTCTGTTCTGCGGCTGGACGGCGGGAGTTCTTCACCTGGCGGCGGGAACGCTGCTGCTGACTTCCTGTTTGTGTCCGCAGACGGAAAACTGTAACGCACCTGCCCCCGTCCCTCCGGTGAGGGTGAGGGTGCGGCCGGGACGGCCCCCCATCAGAACCAGATCCGAGTACGTCTGAGGCTACGCCTGAGGCTGCGTCTGAGGCTGCGTCTGAGGCTGCGTCTGAGGCTGCGCCTGAGGCTACGCCTGAGGCTACGTCTGAGGCTGCGTCTGAGGCTGCGTCTGAGGCTACGCCTGAGGCTGCGTCTGAGGCTGCGTCTGAGGCTACGCCTGAGGCTACGTCTGAGGCTGCGTCTGAGGCTGCGTCTGAGGCTACGCCTGAGGCTACGTCTGAGGCTGCGTCTGAGGCTGCGTCTGAGGCTACGCCTGAGGCTGCGCCTGAGGCTGCGTCTGAGGCTGCGTCTGAGGCTGCGTCTGAGGCTGCGTCTGTTTCATGTGAAATGAGTAAAGCCTGTTTTCCCAGTGAAGTCGTGAACGCATTGAAGCTTTGTTCTGACCCACAGACCTTCTTGAAACTCATTCAGGCTTTGCGTTTCTTTTGAGATTGTTAATCGTTGAGTTTGAGACGATTTTCGTGGAAGCTGGCAGATAAACATCTTCGTACAGCGTATAAACCTTCTTGTAGTCTTCCAGAGAAGAAGTAAAGATTTCAATGCAGATATTTCAAGATGCGGATCAACTCTTTCTGTTCCAGCTCTTCATCTTTACAGTAATTCAAAATCAGGTTTTGTTGGTTTGAACAAAGTTTGTCTGCAGAGCTCCGGTTTCAAATAGAGGG
>CAKAOH010038768.1:0-112028 GCA_916701665.1 Sebastiscus tertius | reverse complement strand
TTAGTGTATGTGTATATTCATCCCTTACTGAATTTAATCATGTAGCCAACAAATGTCATTAAATGTTGTGGCCTATTGAGTAGAAAAAATACCTCTTTGGGGACTTTAGTTTAGTTTTATTTAATCTAGTTAAGATTAAAAAAATAAATAAACCAAAAAAAAGCAAAGAATCAGATAGGGTAATAAAATAATAGTTGTCCTTTTTTGAAAAAAAATAATTAAAAAAAAGATCTGAATATCTATAAACAAGAGTTTGCACCACAGGATATTTTTTTTTATGATGGACAAACAGTACAACTCGTTAACAAGCAATATTTTTATAATGCTGCACTGCAGATAGAAAACGAAGACCACATAGTTCCTTATATGTATCTTCTCTGAAATGCCTTTAAGAGCTTGAATGTTTTAAATTGAACCTTTTAGTCCAAATCTTACAGGAGCTGTAATACAGTGGATGTTGATTTATGATGAATGTGCCATGGAAAATGCCACTGATTATCTTATGAGCGTGCTGAAGTATGAAACTTTTACAAATTAAGTGATTTTGTTTTGTTTGCCCACTCTCTGAAATTAACTGGAACTTGGTGATACTACATTTCATTGTGTCATGCAAATAATGTATTTTTTTTTTTCATATTTCCTCAGAGCACCCTGAAAAATGCACACATAGCAATGTCTGCAAAGCACAAATGTTTCAGCCATTGGTCTTACAGATTTCTATATATATACCCTGAAACAAGATGTCTCTCAAAACTTCTAGCACAAGTTAAATTGTAGCGTGAACTTTCTGTATGAACAGTAAGATGATTGAATCTTACCCATCAATGCCTGAACACTCTCTAAAGTGCTTTATAAGTTAATGCTTTTTGTGAGCTAGAAAGTGATATTGTGTGATTGTGGTACATGTAGTACCAAGACGAGCTATTTTTCATATCGGCTGAAACCTTTAAAAAAATATATATTGTAACTGTATAAAATTTCAGAACCACTTTATATTTGAAAATGTATATAATATTCTGTAGCATGTTTGTGAACCAAATAGTTGCTTTCATAATTTTTATGAAATCATTAGCTTTATTGTCATGGACAGAATGTTGTCATTATGGGTATTATTGTTTCTGTTAAGACAGGATTTAACTTCTTTCGAAAGACTTAAAGGTCTTATTGATAACATTTTTATGTAGATGAATAATTAAAAAAAAATAATACATCCACCGAGCTTTTAGAAAGGTGCTGAATAAAAGTATGGCATTTCCCCCAAAAAATCGTATGATTGTGAATTAAGCATCTAAAAAATTTTGCTGGGTCCAAAATGATTGTTTTGTTTATCTCTGTGGAAGATATCTGACGTTTAGTTCCCACTTCATTAAGGCTTGTGAGACAATAGTAAAACAACGTGTCTGAGTCTCACTCTACTCCACCATAAAAGTGGTGTGCAGGTTGTGCAACAAACTGGCAACCACTTGTTGTGAAGTGAATGCAATGGCACAGGGGAGGTAGAGTGCGACATCTAGTGGCTGAATGTTATCAATGTTATCAATAGCACCTTTAAGTTGTGTGAAGTGTACAATTGACTAACAATACAGTAGATAACTTGTTAACAAGATCAGGGGCATCTTGCCAAAGACATGTTTTGTTTCTTCACCGGTGTGTGTGAGGTGGGTTTGCACATATTCTTTGAATGTTCTGATCATAAGCCATTTATTACAACAACAACCAAGACGGATGTATGTTCAATAAAAATGCCCTTTTAAATTCAAGGTGATTTGTTTGTTGTCAAGACTGAGTGAAGTTTTTTTTTTAGTGTGTGGAAAGCCATACTTGCACTTCTTGAGAAATCAGCAGTAGACAAGATTGTTGCAAATATGATAAAAAAAAAAGTTATTTTTATAAAACGGTCCCTATATCCTGACAGTAGTGCATGAGACAGGTAATCTGAAAAAATCATGTGCCTAACCGGAGGAAAACAACCAATCGGAGCCGAGCTGGAGCCTTGCCGTCTCTAAGCAGCAGTCAATCACTCATGAACTCCGATCAAACGGTCAAACTGGGCAGCGCTGATCAAATATGAATCCATATTCTGTTACCGTAATGTCTATTTCTCTCCTCAAATGTTTTCAGAAACATCTTGTAGTGTACTGTTTAGCTGTAAAATGAGAAACATTTTACATGAGAAATAGACATTAAAGTAAAAGAATAATAATTCACATTTGATCAGCGCTGCCTAGTTTGACCGTTTGATTAGAGTTTGCGAGTGATTGACAGCAGCCTCTGTTGAATGAAAAGCCAATAGGAACGCTCTCTCTCTGAAATGACCTGTGATTGGTCAAAGTCTCCCGTCACAGATTTTTTAAAGCCTGAAAACAGAGCCATGAGTAGGTTCAGAAGTCTAGTTTTCTCTCAGAACACTTGAATTACAATATACTGAAAGGTTATTATGGGATTTTTGCTCAATGACGCCAAAAAATATTCTGCCTACTGCAGGTTTAATTCATTGACTGTACCAGGGTCCAGCTGTGATGTCAGACAGGGTGTGCTGTTGAGCAGGAAGTCAGCTGTACACATGTTTATTTAGAGCAGAGAGTAACAGCTCTCACTGCTGTCAGATTTCCTCTACAGACTGTGGACTCTGTCAGATCTCTGGACAATGGCTGAAGACAAAAGGTAAGAACAACCTCCTCTAAACATGTTTCATTTATAGTATTATCATGTAACTTTGTGTAGCATTATAAACTGAGTGAGTATCAGATTTGAACCTTCACCTGTAACGTCAACGTGAGACGGTAACAGGTGTTTTATAGTATCGTTACGTTCACTAACTCACCTACTAGATAATAACTTGTAACAGTAAACTTGTGGAATAAAGTTACAACTCTTCATTAGCCAGCCAACAGTGTGAGTTAGCAGTTAGCATGTAGCTAACGGTGACTGTAACATGCAGTTTGAAGCTAACTAACTAACTAACTAACTTCTTTTATTTATTAGTGCAACAGGCTTCGTTGATGGCACCATTCACGTGGACGTCAAGGTAATAAATCACTTATTATACTGTACTACATGTCAGAGTAGTGTAGACTACGCGCCTAGCTCAAGTGCTTTAATTAGCTCAAACATTGACAACTTATATTAATAACATCATTTTGTAGTTCAGTACTGTTCTTCAGTCATTCTTCAGTATTGTATGCAGTATGCACTTCTGCAGGTCTGACCAGGTACCACTCCTCCACCACACACACACACACACACACACACACACACACACAGTTATCATTATAAATGATCTTCCAATTAACTTAAAAACATTTTTTTTTTAAATGTATTATTGTTATTATTGTTATTATTTATTTATTTATCTCACTTATTCAACACTTATACCAATAATACCACACACACAGACACGCCACGCACACACACATACACAGTTACAATTATAAATGATCTTCGAATTAACTTCAGTCTTAAGGTCAATTCACCGACCAAAGTACAGCTTTGAAGTGGCCTGTAATTATGAGTCATGACAGCTTACTGTACCTCCCTGCCACTGACAACCTGCTGTATGTATGTATGCATCCAACAGGATTATTACGGCAAGAAGCTGAAGAAAACTGCCGACTTGAAGACCAATGCCTGTGTGGCTCCAGCCCAGCCCATCCTCGCCTTCATCCGCCAGGCTCTGAAGAAAGTGCACCCTGACGTCACCGCCAGGTATCCCGGCTGTTGTTATTACACTATATAACGCAGTTGTTTGCTTCAGATGTGTGTTTACACTGCAGCAATCACTGATCCACAGACGCTTAACAGTGGGGGTGTCCTTCTCCCTCAGGTACTATGGCTGTGGTCTGGTGGTGCCAGAGTGCTTGGAGGGCAGCAGGATACTGGATTTGGGCAGTGGTAGTGGGAGGGACGTCTACATGCTGAGTCAGCTGGTGGGCGAGAAGGGCCATGTCACTGGCATCGACATGACTGAGGACCAGGTACTGTACATCAGCATCACAGTGCACAGTGAACTATCAATGATGTATACAGAAAAGTTAAAATTGCTCCCGCGGGACTATTAGTGAAGGCTGGGAAAGGGTTGCGTCCGAAATTCCATATCAACATGTTATTTAATACAGTAAAACAGTATGCAAGATATTTTAGCATGTCCGAAACCTTAGTATGAAACTAATAGTTCGCGAATTGTAAACTTCTTGTGAAATATCACAGTATGCAACGCTGGACACGGCATAAATATCCCATAATGCAATGCAGTAGTGATGACAACGTTCATAAAGGACGTTGACGGACAGCTCTGTGACATCAATAAAACTTTAATTCAACTGTAAGTATAAGATTTCACTTTGCTAGGCATAATGTATATTTTAAATTAATTCAGACTCTTACAAACCATCGTTTTGATCACACAAGGTTGGCACTAGTTACCATGGTTACATGTCTCCAACCAGCAAGGAGGCTCTCAGGAAGTGACGACGTAAATTACAGTTCAGTGCATCCAAAAAGACACATACTACTGTTGTGCATAGTATGCGATTGTGGACGAAGCTATAATTCTGCTTCCCAGTACTGCTTAAGACTCGTATTGAAAATCCAGCTTTAACTGCAACAGTATGTTCTCTTCTAGCTTGACGTGGCCAGGACATACGTGGACTATCACATGAAAGAGTTTGGCTACAAGAAGCCCAATGTCAGTTTCGTCCAGGGCTACATTGAGGCCCTAACAGAAGTGGGTCTGGAAAAGAGCTCATTTGACATCATCATGTAAGACGTCTTTCTTGTCTCTTTCTCTCTCTCTCTTTGTTTTATATTTTAACGCTGTGTAATTCTAGAGAAATTGTGTTGAGATGTTGATTTTTGTGCCATAGTTCCAACTGTGTGGTGAATCTCTCTCCAGACAAGAAGCGAGTGCTGGCTGAAGCCTACAGTGTTCTCAAGGTACACTGCTTTCCAATCAAATCTCACAATACATGACAAGAATGCCTTGACAAAAAAACTAGGGCTGTCAATCGATTAAAATATTTACTCGCGATTAATCGCACATTAATCACACATTTTTTTATCTGTACAAAATGTACCTTAAAGGGAGATTTAAGGGAGATTTCTCACGTATTTAATACTTTTATCAACATGGGAGTGGGCATATATGCTGTTTTATGCAAATATATGTACATATTTATTATGGGAAATTAATTAACAACACAAAACAATGACAATAATTGTCCAGAAACCATCACAGGTACTGCATTTAGCATAAAAGATATGCTAAAATCATAACATGGCAAACTGCAGCCCAACAGGCAACAACAGCTGTCAGTGTGTCAGTGTGCTGACTTGACTATGACTTGCCCCAAACTGCATGTGATTATCATAAAGTGGGCATGTCTGTAAAGGGGAGACTCGTGGGTACCCATAGAACCCATTTACATTCACATATCTTGACGTCAGAGATCAAGGGATCCCTTTGAAAATGGCCGTGCCAGTTTTTCCTTGCCAAAATTTAGCACAACTCCAGAGGTTTTCTAGTTTCATATGATGCCAGCATCTTCAGTCTACCTTTAAAATAGAGCCTGCTACAGTCTCTGAAAGATCGAATAGCGGCTGGGCTGAATTAAAAATTGCGTTAATGCGTTAAAGAAATTAGTGGCATTAAAACAAATTTGCTTTAACGCATTATTATCGCATTAACTTTGACAGCCCTACAAAAAATATTTGTGATCATGGACCATCGAACTCTATGTAGTTTGCACTGACATCCACTACTTTACACTGTTTGTTGGTCTTTAGGATGGCGGTGAGCTGTACTTCAGTGACGTCTACAGCAGCGGAAGACTAACAGAGGAAATTAAAAATCACAAAGTCCTGTGGGGTGCGTCAAATTAATATCCTACTGCCATAAAAGCTCACAGACACGTGCCAGAATATCACAATATAATTTATCTTGGCAGGTGAGTGTATCGGTGGAGCGCTCTGGTGGAAGGACCTGCTGCGATTGGCTGAAGAAGTGGGCTTCAGCCCACCACGGCTGGTTACAGCCAACGTCATCACGGTTGACAACAAAGAGCTGGAGGGCATTCTGGGTTTGATACTATTTTGTTCTTTATTTAGCAACTTATTTGTTTCTTTTTGTGTGTTACATAGTTCTTAAAACCATAACTCAGGGAGGGTTGCAGTAACAAACATTTATTCTCAAACTGGATGAAATGAATGTTGCACCAACATTACAATGTATTTTAAACTGTTAAGCTGTTTTGTTTCAGCCTTGATCCAAAACCACATTTATTTTAAAGGCCTTACACACCCTTACAGGGGTCTCCAATTCTTGATAGCAAAGTTACTGGCTTTGAGTTTCATGTAGTCCAGTTTCAGAGGTTTACCTGTTGCCCACATTTGCAGTTCTTAAAAATCCCATTAGCTGTGACCAGCTCCAACATTTCTATTGCAAAAATGAATATCCATTCTATTTTATTTTTTTTAAAATAGATTTCATATTATGATTTTTCCAGTGTGATAGATGTAAATGCTAAAATCATGTTAGTCTTGTTGATACCTGGTATCTTTCATTTATTTTTTTTTTATTAGTGTTATTATCTTGGTGTAGATAGATTCAGGTTTATATTATTTAGATTTACAAAGCTATTGTTGCGTTTAATTTGTGCTGCACAGCTCTGGTTAATGTTTAATGTACATCAAACTGGGTTTCTACTAAACTGTTATCACTAACTTCTAATTGTGTTGGTGCAACTTAAAGGGACTCTCTGTAAGAATCAGAAACTGCTTGTTAACAGTGACACCTGTGGCCATTAAGTCAACGACAGTCAGCGTCCTGTTGCTCCTGCCGACACGCACGAGACTGAACGTGATTGACAGGCATCATCACGTCACACCCGTTGGATTTTCCCAAAAAAAACATCCCGCATTCTTCACATTAAAAGCAGTCTACAGGCTGATAGAGGAAACTCAGATTTTTTAGGTTAGGTTACAACCTATTCACACATTGGCAATAAGAAATGATTAAAAAACGTTTATACGTTTAAAAACTTACGTACTGTCCCTTTAACGATCCTCTGTTAATTGCTCAATAGACATATCACACAATACATCGTTGTTGAGGTTGACTGATGCATTCATTGATTCTCTCTTAACTGATCTGGCAATACAGGTGACTTCAAGTTTGCCTCCGCCACATACCGTCTGTTCAAGGTCCCTAAAGGCAACACCAAGCCCCGTCAGGTCATGTACAACGGGGGCATTACAGGAGTAGAGGACAGCTTCCATTTTGACTGTCATTACACATTCAAGGTGTGCACGTCAAGCAGTACAAGAGCAGCTCAATGTCTTCAGCTCATGCACTGTATGCAAATGATGTCAGGGTTGAGTGTGTTCCACAGGTGGATGAAGCGGTGGAGGTGGATGGAGAGGTGGCCACCATCCTGACCCATTCCAGGTTCAAGCAGGACTTCACTTTCCAGCCACCGGGAGGCCCTAGTGAGCCCTGCGGAGGCAAACCTAATAAGGTCAGTGTCACAACTAAATTCCTCGATGTGGAAATGTCTTCGTGTGATTTTTCTCTGAGCACTAGAGGTCAGTGTGTTTTGTCGTGTCGGTTTTGAAATGTGTGACACACCCAGAGAGCCCCGCTGTCTAAACTGTGCGCGTAGTCACACGCGTGTGTGTGCACCAGGACACATGCTGCACGTTCTTACACACTTACTCACATACCCACTCAAACATACATACGCACACATCCACACGCACAAGGTCAAGCAGCTGTCTTGGAGTCATAACCAGACGGCGGAGTCATGCTGGGGAACCTTGAACAGGAAGGAATGTTCTCTTCTCAGCTAACGGAATGCCATCTTATCAGCTCTCATGGTCGTTCTGCGCACACACACATCTACAAACTATCTACCGCTATATATTTTTCAATGTCTACCCTAATCCTTTAAACACTCATTTCACTGTAATCTGCTATTGAGGGATTTATATTTTGCTTTTGTGGAGCATAGAAGTAAATTGAAAATCTCAGTGATTTATCTGAATTTGTCCCTGGCTTTAACCTTTGGACTGCCCCTCTGAAGTGAAATCAAGTCCGAGATACTTTTCCTTTAACAACACGGCTAGTTGCTGATAATGCTAATAAAGGGCCTTTGGTCTTGCTCTTGAAAGCACAGCTACTGTGAAATGCTAATGTAATGAACAGCCAGTGTCTGATAAAAGAGACACTGATACCAGGTGTAAACATACATTTAAAAGCTCTGTGGACAAGAACTTTTTAATCCGCTATTACATAGAATCTTCTGCCAATTAATTGGTGTTTAATACTAGAAAATCAGTAAAAGTGAGAATTCTTACATTCCTTACAGCTGTCTTGGATGAAACACAATTATTCAGTGATGGAAGAAGTACCCACATATTTTACTGAAGTAATGTAGTAACACCACAGTGTAGAGATACTCTGTTACAAGTAAAAGTCCTGCAATCAAAATGTTACTGAAGTAAAAGTACAAAAGTATCAAAATATACTTTAAAGTACCAACAGTAAAAGTACTAATTATGCAGAAGGCTCCATTTCAGAATGATATATTTTTATATCACTGGATTATAATTCTTGATGCATTCAAGTGTTCATCACTTTAATGTTGCAGCTTGTAAATGTGGAGCTGATTTCAACAAATGTATATACTTCTGAGTTGCTTAATCTGTAATAATTCATCATAATTAGTAGCATAGTAGCATAAAATATAAATACTCAAGTAAAGTAAAAATACCTCAAAATTGACAGAAGTACAGTACTTGAGTAAATGTAATGTGTTACTTTCCAGTTCTGCAATTACTATGTATACAAATATATATACTTCCAGGTAGCTTAATGTATAATAATTCATCATAATTAACGTGTCAATTATATTTTGTATTACTAACCTGAATCTGCAAAGTAACTAATAACTAAAGCTACCAGATAATTGTAATGAAGTAAAAAGTAGAGTGGAATAGAAGTACAAAGTAGCATAAAATATAAATACTCAAGTAAAATACAAATACCTCAAAATTGTAGTATTTGAGTAAATGAAATGTGTTACTTTTCAGCACTGTAATTAATAATAATATAATAATTAGGTTGTAAACTGATCTCTACCTTGTTGAACTGTTGCTACAGGCGGCCATTGTGGACCCGTTCGAGCTGATCCCTCAGCTGGAGAAACAAGGTGCAGGTTCAGCCACAGGGGGGTGCTGCAGCACAAAGTCTGCTACCTGCTGCAAATGATGGTGGGAAGAGCACTGAGAAATACATGCCCAGCATCATACTGTCTATGCATAATGACAGTAGTTCAAAATGCACCTGACTGATTTACGCCTCATGCAGTGCCATTATGTTGTCACTTATTAGCATTTTAAATGAGATTTCAGCGATTGAAATGAATTACTTACACACAAATATGTGTCTAGTTGATGCTCTGTGCACACTTCCCTGTCAATCACCTTAGCTTGGAAGAGCAGAAAAGACTGAAAAGATTAATTTAATTCATTCAAATAATAATGTTGTGTAAATAAAAATGACTTTGGCTTTGTATCAAGACAAGATCCACAAATTCAAAACTTGTAATATTGAACAATATTGATGCCTTCTTCTTTTTGAGGAAATTCTTTCCCCCCAATTGTCTACAATCTTAGACATCTGATTTTTTTATTCATGCCATTCACACCTTCATCAGGACTTTCCCATCTTTGTATTACTTCTGTTGTAATACCTCTAATTTAATTGATTTGTTTAGGCGGTGTATCAACAGGTTTTGCATTAGTGTGTGCTTCGCAAAAAATGGTCCAACTAATATCTGCGATATTATGTTAATTTTATGTTATTTCTGTTATAGGATAATAAATATTGTCAATCACTTGAAGGTGATATATTCGTTTTTGCACATGTCATATGGTGGGTTCACTAGTATTGCATGAGGTGCCTTTAAGCCAGGGGTTCTCAGACTTTTTGGGGCCAGGGACCCCTTAGAGGGGAGAACATTTTCCAAGGACCCCTCTTAATTGTAACCCCAATTAAGCATAATGCTTGCTACTATTTGTACTCTTAGATGCCATTGGAATTATTTATATTCTAAATCTTTTCAACCTAAATACTTCAGACCTGTTTCACAGTGATAAACACAAATACGTTTCAATTTGAATCATGTTAAGATAATTTAAGATGAGATAATCCTTTATTAGTCCGACAGCGGAGAAATTTGCAATGTTATTGAATGTTAATACCCCTGATATACCTTTAAACAGAGGAGGATTTTATTCAAATTGCATTTGGACTCAACTTGACAGCATTTATAGCCTACATTTGAAGTAATTGATCTTTAAAGCTTTCAGAAAATGAACAGTAGCAAGACTGACATAGTCCTAATAAAGCCAGACACTTAAACGTACCAGTCTAAAGCTGACTTTCACTAAGTGCTTCAACTTAAAAATAATGAACTTATTACTGTGTGTCACAACTACAACAGAGTTTCTATTGGCCCAAAGCTAAAGTGGGTGGGAGTAATGGACACAATATGCTTGCTTTATTGGTGCAAATGGTCCCCATCTGTAGATATGCTGTTTTGAATGACACAGCACTATCTCATAATTTATAGCAAATTATTTTGCGGACCCCCTGACAGAGTGCCCCGTACTCCACTTTGAGAATCACTGCTTTAAGCCAAGAACAAGTTAGTTTGCAAAACAATGGAATGTGCATATTTGAATTGAAATAAGCCTTTAGTATTGGTCCCTGATAAGTACACACCCACTGAAACTAGTGAATGAAGGTAATGGTTCCCAACCTGTGCTTTTTCTTTTGAAATACTATTCAAATAACACAACCTGAGAAGGAGAAATAATTATTTGGTTAAACTGCCTGTAAAACACCCACATTAAAGCCCTAACCTTTGTTGGAAGGGCACAAGTTGATAGTGCTTCATTTTAAGGGGTCAACATTTTGGGAACCACTACTATAGGAGACATCATTTTGCATCACTGTTGGGAGGTTTATGTTTTTTTTATTATTATATTATAATTTATTATTTATTATAAACAGTGTAATGCAATGCAAATAAATAAAAGACATGAATGACCTAAAAAATCTATATAAATACTCAATATAAATGTAACATTATAAAGTAGTATTTATTTACTTACCCACACTTACACACAAAAAACTGACAATAACCTGATATTTTCAGGTGGAATTTCATTCATTCATTCATTCATTCATTTATTCATTCATTCATTCATTCTCATTGTGCAATATCATTTTCCACTTGTGCAATTTTGTTAATAGTCTGTTTATTGTCAATACTGTATATACTGCTCTTATTTTAATATTTCCTTCTATTTAAATGGTTCATATTTTGTTACACTTTGTTTAGCTCTTTTTTTTACTGTGTTAGCTGATGCTTCTTGTTTTTTGCACTACCCCCTTTGCTGCTGTACACTGCACATTTCCCCTCTACAGGACTAATAAAGGAATATCTTATCTTATCTTATTTCAGTCATAATGTATTGCATTATAGTGTGCAGTCGCTCGTGTTACTGAGATGTCCATTTTTTTTAAGTGCATTTTAATCATGTCCATTGGTTATCTCCTGTAGTGGGATATACATGTATATGTTTTTAGAAAAGTCACGAGTAGAGAGTCCTAACTGTCTCTTAACATGAGGTTCACTTGTTTTGGAATTAGCCTTTACTATTGGTCACTGATAAATACACACCCACTGAAACTATTGAATGTAGGCAATGGTTCCCAACCTGTGCTTTTTCTTGTGAAATACTCTTAAAATCCTTCAAATAACACAACCTGAGAAGGAGAAATAATTATTTGGTTAAACTTTCCTTGTAAAACATCCACATTAAAGCCCTAACCTTTGTTGGAAGGTCACAAGTTGATAGTGCTTCATTTTAAGGGGTCAACATTTTGGGAACCACTACTATAGGAGACATAATTTTACATCAATGTTGTTTTTTATTATTATATTATAATTTATTATTTATTATAAACAGTGTAATGCAACACAAATAAATAAAAGACATGAATGACCTAAAAATCAATATAAATACTCAATATAAAAGTAACACTGTGTATCACAGCTGTTACCCTGCACTATATTCAGTTTTAACAGTTTTCTTCTTCATCTCCTTGTATTTTTATATCTGGTATATTTTTTTTGTACTTTGTACTTTGCACTTCTAACTTTTTTACTGCCTTTTTACTAACATGTTTTGCACTATGGAACTGTGATGCTGGAAACTTGAATTTCCCTCAGGATTAATAAAGTTACTATCTATCTATCTATCTATCTATCTATCTATCTATCTATCTATCTATCTATCTAACATGATAAAGTACTATTTATTTCAGTCTTAATGTATTGCATTATATAAAATATATATAATAATAATAATATAAATATAATTAATAATAAATATATATATATATTATAGGGTGCAGTCGCTCATGTTACTGAGATGTCATTTTTAAAAAAAAATTGCAAGTGCATTTGAATCATGTCCATTGGTTATTATCTTCTGTAGTGGGATCATATACATGTATATATGTTTTAAAAAAAAGTCACGAGTAGAGTCCTGCCTGTCTCTTAACATGAGGTGCACTTGTTTTGGTATTTGATTGGCCGAGGAGGCTGCGGACGCCCCGCCCCCTCAGCCAACCTCGCCTCCTGATTGGCCGCCCTCGTCGCCCGTCGTCGGGGCCATCAGTGGGAGGCAGCAGCCGACCCATAAGCCTGCGCTCCTCAGTCCTCAGTGGTCGGACACGTAGTGGGAACGAGACGGTCCCGATGACCGAGTCACGGACACCCCTCACCCTCACGGCAGGGAGATGAAGGCGGACTCCGACTGGCTCTGATTTTTAACAGCCCTTTTCATTCAGGTTTGGTTTGGTTATCACTATGGCAGAGCCGTTATCCTCCCGAGGAGCGCCAAACACCACCACCACCACCACCACCGCAAACATGGCGTCACCGAACCGGGTCCGAGCTCTGGCGATGATTTTCCTCACTGTCACCGGCTGTTGTGTGACTCCGACGAGCGGCAAGGACGGCACCGAGGAGACCGTCATCATAGGGCTGCGACTGGAGGACACGGACGACATTTCCTTCATGGACAGAGGCTACCTGCGGGTGAGTGAGCGCTCCCGGGTCCGGTTGAGGGTCTACGGGCAGAACATCAACAACGAGACCTGGTCCAAGATCTCCTTCACGGAACACGAGCGGAGGAGCCTCGACGACAGCGGCAGCAGCTCCTCCATCTCGGGGGACAACCAGAGCCAGCAGGAGGACTCCCCCGGCTCGCACCCGTGTGGTATCAGGACTTCGGATATATCTATACTACCCAACATCATCCTGAACAGGAAAACGTCGGGAATAGTTGAAATAGAGGTGAAACCGCTGCGCAAAACGGAGAGGAGTAAAGCGTACTACCTGTGCATCGCCACCTCCTGGACGGATAACACCTGGATCTACCACGATGGAGACGACACCAAAGTGATAGTGGTGGAGGAGAAGAAGTTCCTGCTGCCCTTCTGGCTCCAGGTGATCTTCATCTCCATGTTGCTGTGCTTGTCCGGCATGTTCAGCGGGTTGAACCTGGGGCTCATGGCTCTGGACCCCATGGAGCTGCAGATAGTGCAGAACTGCGGCACCGAGAAGGAGAAGAACTACGCGAAGAAAATAGAGCCGGTGAGGAGTCAAGGGAATTACCTGCTCTGCTCGCTGTTGCTGGGCAACGTGCTGGTGAACACCACGCTGACCATCCTGCTGGACGACATCGCAGGCTCCGGGTTGATCGCGGTTGTCATGTCAACTATCGGGATAGTGATTTTTGGTGAGATAGTGCCACAGGCGATCTGCTCCAGACACGGCCTCGCGGTTGGAGCCAACACTATCTTCCTCACCAAGTTCTTCATGCTGCTCACCTTCCCGGCGTCCTACCCGGTGAGCAAGCTGCTCGACTACCTCCTGGGTCAGGAGATAGGCACCGTGTACAACCGGGAGAAGCTGCTGGAGATGCTGCGCGTCACGGACCCGTACAACGACCTGGTGAAGGAGGAGCTGAACATCATCCAGGGCGCCTTGGAGCTGCGGACTAAGACCGTGGAGGACGTGATGACGCCGCTGAGGGATTGCTTCATGATCCCCGGTGATGGCACGCTGGACTTCAACACCATGTCGGAGATCATGAAGAGCGGCTACACGCGGATCCCGGTGTTCGAGGGCGAGCGGTCCAACATAGTGGACCTGCTCTTCGTGAAGGACCTGGCGTTCGTGGACCCGGATGATTGCACGCCTCTCAAAACCATCACTAAGTTTTACAGCCACCCGTTGCATTTTGTGTTCAATGACACCAAGTTGGATGCGATGCTGGAGGAGTTTAAAAAAGGTGAGTATCTATTTCTCATTTATTAACTTTATTATGGATTTATTATTGTGTGATGATGCCCAAATGAAAAACCCACTAGATACAGATGTCAGAGAGAGAGAGAGAGAGAGAGAGAGAGACTCCTCATTTACAGTTTCATCTGTCTTGACTCTCAAGTGTCAAAGGTCATCTGTCCACCCCCCCTTTATTAACTTTATTATGAGTTTATTGTTGTGATGCCCAAATGAAAAACCCCACTAGATAAAGATGTCAGAGAAATAGAGAGACTCCTCTTTTACAGTTTCATCTCTCTTGATTCTCAAGTGTCAAAGGTCATCTGTCCACCCTCAAGTGTCAAAGGTCATCTGTCCACACCACCTTTATTAACTTTATTATGGATTTATTTATTATTGTGATGCCCAAATGAAAAAAAAAACACTAGAATAAAGATATCAGACAGAGAGAGAGAGAGAGAGACTCCTCTTTTACAGTTTAAGCTCTCTTGACTCTCAAGTGTCAAAGGTCATCTGTCCACCCCCCCTTTATTAACTTTATTATAAATTTATTATTGTGATGATGCCCAAATAAATAAAAAACACTAGATAAAGATGTCAGAGAGAGAGGGACTCCTCTTTTACAGTTTCATCTCTCTTGACTCCTCAAGTGTCAAAGGTCATCTGTCCACACCCCCTTTATTTGTATCTTTTATTGGGATCTCCATTGGCTGTGGCTGAAGCCCAGCTATTCTTCCTGGAGTCCACTTAAATCACTTTGAACTGTTAGGCTTCATTTCAGTACACAATCACATTACAATCTTTACCAACAATGACCACAACATCAAAAGTGACAGCAACAAAACACAACAATATTCAAGACACAACCCAACACACAACACAGGACCTATAGGTTCAAGTTAATACTATTCACAGAGTATAGAGGTAAATATGATTCATTAGAGGTTGAACCATAGCATATTATGTCAAAATACAAAAACGTACAAAAACAGAACAAGCAACAACTTCTTTTACCATAAGTATTAACGGCACTTTGTATTTATCCAACATTAAACCTTTTATGATTTGATGTTAGCTAAATATCAGCAGACACAGAGAGCTGTTCAGCTAGGAGATGTCTTTTTTCAATAATATTTTAAATAGTATTTTCAATAGATTTTTGCTATTGGATGAGGGAAGGTGGACAGGTGAATTATTTCAGGTAGTATACTACAAGGACGAGAGGACAACATGCACATTCTCAAAATTGTTTGTGGTGCTGGGAGAAGTTCCCCTCCAGTATGTTCTTTTTTTTTTTTAAAAAAAATGACTTGCTCCCGCACACACTTTTCTCTGCTTTACAAGGACCTTCATCAGGACATTCATCATGTCCTGATGAAGGTCCTTGTTAACCGAAATGCTGACTAATAAAGCAAAGAAAAGTGTGTGCGGGAGCAAGTCATTGTTTTGAAAAAGTATACTACAAGAAGCCACAGCCTGTGCTGCTCTGTTGTCCATCAAAGGGTGTGAGTGAATCCTAAATGTTTCAAAACCTGTTCTTCAGGAATAAAAGGGAGGAGGAATAACACAGTGGGGGTCACATTTTCTGATGACAGCCGTGAGAAATGGTGACCTCATGTTGCTGCTGGTTCTCCAGCAGTCACACATACCGGTGGCCACAGATTTCAGTGTCACACCGGTCTGCCTCACAACAAAGCACTGAAGCAGGCACATCAGTGGCGAGGTGCACTCGCGCCACAGCTTTTACTGGTCACTTCCTGTAAAGGGGAGGAGGAGGAGGAGGTGTCGTTATCTTCCTCCATCGCTTCCATTCGGTGTTAATGTTCACACGGTTTCTTTCTCTCTCCTCTTGCTTACCTCGGCTCTCTCATTCAGTCTTTTTTACTCTTTCCCCTCCTCTCTCTCTCTCTCTCTCTCTGATTTGTGAATGCATTAGGACATGTGGGAATGGTGCAACGGCAGTGCTTATAGGTTATCAGGTGGGGGCATCTTGTTTGAGAACCTGCTTAAATCCCTCTCTACCTCTCTTGTGCTTGCCTCTGAATGATGGTGGCGATAACTCCTTTTGTCCAGCCCTGGAATGCAGTCGTGTGGAACAGCCTCTAACACCCTCGAGCCCCCCGTGTGTTGTGTGTGTATGCGCATGGCGTTTGAGAAAGATATTTACCTCACCCACGGTTTACCTGATGTTTCTGCATAGCCTCCACCCCCCCCCTCCCCCTCCCCCTCCGCCCCTCGCTGTTGTTGCCCAAGTTATTCCTGGCAGTGTGTGTAGATTTGGTGTTGCTTCTTTATGCCCAGGTATGCAGCTATAGGAGTAACCCAGTGATACACACCTGTTCAGCAACTGATTTATCAATGCATAAAATGTTGGAGGGAAAAAAAAAGCATGATTGATGCATTGTGTTACTTTTAAGAGGATTAATTGGGAGGAAAACAGAGCAAATCATTGAGCTCCATTACCAGAAATGAGGTGTGCCAAATTAGCATTGCATAATACACTAGTTAGGAGGGAGGGGGGGGGGGTTGTTTGTTTTCATCGCAGTTGACTATTTACAGACGTGCACTAGCAGCAGGAAACATCAATTCCCTTGACCTTAAGAAAAGTTCAACAAAATATGAGTGTTACAGAAAAGCATTGTGCCATGTTCTGTTGCATTATTACAATAACATTATTGCCGAATATGAGCTCTTGTCTCACTTATTTGTCCAAGTGGACTGTGAACATCTGACGGCTGACTTTTTTATTATAACTGTTCTTGACTTACAAGTCTGTGTGTAAGGACTAAAAAACAAACAAATTGTGAATAGAAGGATCAGCAAACATCCAGCAACTAACATGTAACAGAACGCAACATCATATTGAATTCAATGACACAAACAAATACATTTTAGATTGTGATTGTAGATGCAAAATGTGCTGTGCTGATGCTGGATCAGTGACAAATCACACTTTACTACATGTTTGTCATTCGTTTTGAACACATATTCGGATTCTAGTGTCATCACGGACAGAGGTATATTAGGATGAATATGAAGTTTAACTTCATTACTGTTAAAGGACCTGTCATGATACATGCTTCTGTTGTCTAAATTGCCATAATAATGCCAACAAAGTGGAGCAAGTATGAAATAGTATTTGATTTCTTTTTATTTACAAGATGATAATATACAAAGAATTCAGGTAAATAGAGGCAGCACACACACAGAACAGATACGAGTGGTACAATATACAGTATATACACATGAGAACTATAAAATAAGATTGAAGGACAATTACATAAATAAAATGAATACTACTACTACTAATAACAACAGGAGCACATACTGTATATACATAGATATAAACAAATTACATTTTTAGGGATAAAGGTTCATAATTTTCTAATAGTTTAATCATTATTTGTTGTTCAGTAAATTGAGTGATTTGAGTAGAGAGTTCAATTCTGAAAGAAAAGGAATAATATTTGAAAGTAGTCTTATAGCCTGTGCGGTAGACGTATAGTCCTACTACACAGCTATGTAATGAGCTTCATCAGTTTTTTAGGGACACAACTCATCCCAGCTGTTTTGGTTTGTAACATGCTCCTACTGCCCTCACCATGTGCCCTGGTGCATCAGGTCCCATCCCCTCTTTCTTGCTACAGTATGTGCCTGACATTGGTGTTTACTAAATTCCAATTTAGACGTATGTTTCACGTCTAAATTTGAGTAAATATTGTCAGTTAATGTTGTCAGTCATCTAGCTTTGTGCACTTGTGTTTGAAAACCTTAACGGTGTTGGGCAAAAATGTGTGTTCTGTTGTGTATAATGCAATCAAGGTGTTTACCTGTACCAGATATACAGCATGTTGATATATAATGATATCAAAACTTTTATTTATGATGTTGCAGCCCAGTCACACAGCAGTGTGTGAAATAGTCACAACATTTCATGTATTGATTTGTGATGATAGACACAAATTATATATATATTTTTTTTTGTGATGGTCAGCAAGAAATCAATTCGTATGTAATCCACGTAATTTTGAACTGAGAAGTATAAAGAGCAACAAAAACAAAAACAAACCGGCTTTCACCCAGGAGACCGATATTCGCGTCCCCTGTGATATCACAAGTCAAAGTTGATTTATTTGTCACATAACGTCCGTACTTAAGTAACGCCACTTCCCGTGTTATTTAAACCCAAACCACAATCTTTTCCTAAAGCTAACTAGGTAGTTTTGTTACCTAAACCTAACCAAGTCGATCTATTTCTAAACCTAACTAAGCAGTTTTGTTCTGAAAAGACTGGAGCGGAAATTGACACATGCGTCACGTGTTGCTGGACATTCATGGGAAACGCACAAAAAAATATGTCGTTGAAAGTTGTGCTGAGCATCATGAAAAAAAAGGGAAATCAAATTGTGACTATTTCACAAACTGCAGTGAGACTGTGTTGGATGTTCATCATACCAGTTTTGTCCAAGTCATTTGGCTCTAATGCCAGTCTTACACTTGTTGGATAATAGCCTGGAAATCTGCATTATATAGTTTATATCAAACCCACACAGAGTGTAACGATGTCTCCAAGTTCAAATCAACTGACACCTCAAATACTTCCGCTGTAGACTCAGGTGTTCATCTGTTTACTCAAGTTAGCTTTTATTTAATGAATTCTGTTTCCTCCCACTAAAAGACTAAACATGTTCACATTATGTAGCCAACACAGTTCATATAGGTCCGGTGCTGTTGTGTGTAGTGGCTGAAGCCGAAGTGTTTCTGCGGCTGGCCATGCGCCAGAGGGAATTCGCCTTCAGCCTCTCATGGAAGTCATAAGCGACTGTTGTAGGGAGGGCTGCGGGGTCAAAGTTTCCCGTCAATCTGGCTCTGTTCGCAGCGCACACTCTGTTCAAAGTGCTTTGTATTGTAAGTCATTGTTAATTAATTTGATGCCGCTTGCGGAGCTGCATAGTCGTCTGAAGTCTGTTACAAAAACGAAAAAAAAAAACCCAACACGCTCGTATTACAGACTGTGTTGCAGCATTGGATATGAACTTTGTGGCGAGGTCTTTACAGTTGTGGATTTGTAGAAGATGCTTATACGCTCACATTCTCGACTTTAAAACACATTATTCACTGTAATACAAATGTTTCTAATCATTAAGGTGTACAATCTACTTAGAGATCACAACGAATTAATGTTGCCCTAAAAAAATATGAATAAGATGGCAAAGCGAGAGCTTTAAATGTTGAATTTGCTCAACATTTTCTTGGTAGTGAAAATAAAGCACTGATCCCAACACATATTTAGGTTTTACCCGGCTCGACCCAGGCCCTAGGTTAGGGGTTACACTCAGATTCATGCGGGAGCTGTTTAATTCAGGCAGACACCCCTCTGGAAACTTCTGACCCCTCCATTAATTGCTCTCCGCCTGCGATTGCAACAATTACCGTCATCCAGGGGGCTGCTTGTCAAGCTGCAGGTTTACCGGTTAATGAGTGGGTCACTGTGTGCCATTTGGGACCAAACCAAGCAGTTGAGTCACAAACAGGAATTTAGCTGCCCCTCATGTGTGATATTCCTGAAGGTTATTCACCACAGTCACATGCAGCGTAATGTCGGGCACACACTTCACTAGAAGCCCATCGATTTTGGGCCCGATTCCCCCTCTCCTGATAACGGTCAGCAAAGCCCAGATTTTGTGATGGTTCTAAAGATTATCTTTCCAGATATTCCTGTGGTGTGAGGCATAATAAGTCAGTCATGTGGGAAAGAACGATAGCTAATTGAGAACCAAGCTGACTAAAGGAGGAATGACAACCACTGCCGCCATCATGGCAGTCGCGGCTAATAAATGAGCTAATGCAAAACGCGAAGCATAAAGTAGTAGCTCAGAAATGGAGGACCAAGTTGTTTATTTAACGTGTCTCCATGACTTCATCCATCCATCCTTTGTGAATTTTCAATAGAAAGTAGTGCAAAAACTAACATCGCTTATTCTTCCTGCCCGTCGTCCGCCATGTTTGTTTAGACTAAAGTCACGTTTGATTGCGAGAATTGATTTTCCGAGATTTCTGCTTTTTTTAGTTGGGACTCTTGTTGTTCATGAATGGAATCTGTTAGTGTTATTTTGGGCAAATCGTTGCTCACCGCCATAGGCGCAGTTTGAGCTTGAAGGTTGGGGGTTCACAAAAATAATCTAGAGGAAATGTAATGTGTACAACGCAGAGAGGTCTAATGTATTGGGATGCGCGTAGCCTACATATTACACCCTCCAAACAGAATGCAACGCAAGCAAGCGTCAATGACAAAATCAGTTTGATTGCAGTGTTTTCTATTGGAATGAACTAACTGGCCGCTGCGTGGCGTGCCATTTTGAGTTTAACTTTTGTCAGATGCCCTGTTTCTACTGATTCCTGTCGCTGGCTTTGAAAGCACCCTAACGGACGAGAAACGACTGATTCGTGAAGTCTCCTCGTTGCACTATGAAAACCTAACCTGTGTTTTCTGTTAAAAAAACCACAAACGTCGGAAGATGGCAAGTACTACTCACCCATCTTTTAAGTGGTTACATCTCCAGTCTGATCTTGACTGCACAGCTGATAAGTACTTGGTTTGCGTACATGACGTAACAGAACGTGCATAGCTTATTTAACGATGTGAGGACAGAGTGTCCGATGTTATTAGGCTATAAGTGAATAAAAAGAACCCAAATCTATCTTCTTATCTTGAAGAAGAGACAACAAGGTTGATATTTTTTCATCATTACAATAAACTATTAGTTTTGCGTTATTATATATAAAAAAATATATATAGATGCATTTCTAGGGGGTTCAGTGATTGTTCAGTCTTGTGATCCGTTCAGCTAGTGTCTCATAGCCCAGGGTATACACTGTTTGAGAGCAAGGTCCCCAGTGTAAAAGAGCCTACATGAGGCCTGGCACGTCCTGAACTAGTTCCCCGATCGCTGCAATATAGGCCAATCTATGCTTAATTCAGATTCAACAGCCTTCACGGTCTCTTTGCTCAGTACTTTTGTCTCAAAGTGAAACTCTTTTCTTCGTTGGCCTCGTTGAAATCCTGACAGGAGTTTTGTGGTTCGCATCCAAACGCCGTTATTCTGTCTGGATGTTTGTGCGGAGCGTATCATAGCAAAATGTCTAGAAATTGTGTGTGTTTGCCCGGTTACCCTTGGTGCTAATGCCGCAACAAGTGCTGGGATTAAATGGCATCATGTTGGTAAGAACACTTAATGTTTCCTGATGAGGGACACCCCTTTGAACTCAGCAAGACTCCTCCTGCCAGCCGCTCACTTTATCAGAACTAATTACCTCGAATCAAAGCTTGTCTGCATTTCACTATACTCCGTGTTACAGGAGGCAGCATTAGTAGTAGATATTTTTCTGGTATGTAATGTAATTTTGATACAAAACTTGCATGTGGCAAGCACAAACAGCATAGTTGACATATTTACACATGCTGTCTATTAAAAAAAAAAACATCTTATTTTCAAAAAAATGTTTTTTAAAAAAAACAAACTAAATCAAATCAATTTCCTGCTCATTTCTGGACTTAGGCCTCACTTCATGGTTAGTTCATGAACACTTTTGTTGGGCATTTTCTTCTCTATAATTAGCACCTGTGTTAGAGTTTTTATAATGCCACCCCTTCGGCAACAAAGAGAGAAAGCGAAAACTGCTGTTGTAGAAACCTGTCGCATGGTAACTTTTCCTCTATTGTACTCTTGACTTTCAATTTAAAGGACCACCTGTTGTTTTTCATGTTTTAGCCCATTATACTACAAATCATGAATACTTTATGATACTGCCAACTATTTTTTTTTTTTCAAAGCACAGTTTTGCCGAGACTTGAAACCTTCTGGAAGTAGTGCAGGTGATCCATCAAAGTGTCATTGTCTTTACTTTTTGTCACAGCGAGGCTAACGTCAAATGCTAATTTTATTGTGGCAAACAGTTTCCTATTTAGTCAAGTCAGTTTTATACATCCAGCAGACATTTAGGGACGTTAGAATTCAGTTGGAGTCATTTTTTTTCCAGCCGCCTGGCAAATGTAAGTCAATAATCAATCTCTTTCCAAAACTCTTTTGGTTTACTGTATATGAGAAGTGGATGTTTACAATGTTTACTGAGGTAATAAATCAAGTCAGAGGAGGCGCCCCCTGCTGGCTATTTGCAAGAATGCAAATTTAAGGCACTTCCCCATTGGCTTCACTCCTCGGACCTGGAGGTAGCCCTCTGGTTTACACCAACTCCATAAGGGAAAAATCTGGCTCTTAATACTCAACAATGTTCACCAGGTAGTCGCTAACTATGCCTGTCTGCTGTTTGATGTTGGGCAGGTAGCGTATAATGGGTTTATGGATGAGCAGTTTGTGGGCTGGAAAACCAAAACATTGAGCTCAAAGATGTTTAAACACTCTGATGATAATCTCAATGTCACTACAAGCGATCCCTCCACATTACCCATAATGATTTGATTAAACATTTATATAGTAGTATTAGGGCTGTCAATCGGTTAATATATGTAATTGTGATTAATCACGATTATCCATAGTTTATCGTAATTAATCACAGATTTTTTATCTGTTCAAAATGTACCTTAAAGGGAGATTTGTCAAGTATTTAATTCTCTTATCAACATGGGAGTGGGCAAATATGCTGCTTTCTGCAAATATTTATGATTGGAAATCAATTAATAACACAAAACAATGACAAATATTGTCCAGAAACCCTCACAGGTACTACATTTAGCATAAAAAATAAGCAAGCTCAAGCCCAACAGACAACAACAGCTGTCAGTGTGTCAGTGTGCTGACTTGACTATGACTTCCCCCAAACTGCATGTGATTATCATAAAGTGGGCATGTCTGTAAAGGGGAGACTCGTGGGTACCCATAGAACACATTTTCACTCACATATCTTGAGGTCAGAGATCAAGGGACCCCTTTGAAAATGGCCATGCCAGTCTTTTTGTAGCGCAAGTTTGGAGCGTTATTGAGCATTCTTCGCGACAAGCTAGTATGACATGGTTGGTACCAATGGATTCCTTAGGTTTTCTTGTTGCATAAGATATCGGTATCTTCACTTTAGTCTTAAAAGTGAGCCCGCTACAACCTAACAATCAATCAAAAATTAAAGAAATTAGTGGCGGTAAAATGAAATTGCTTGTTTTAACTTTGACAGACCTAAATGATATTAATAAGTGCAGCTTTCTGGAGTTTCCAGGATTTCAGACTTACTCCCCTCACTTCAACTGAAAAACAACCAACCAAACTGACATTATCTATTCACAACATGTCTGCTTATTGTTTGTCTTCTTGGTTTGTTTTTCGTGAAAACACAGCTCGGGATGTCAGAGTGACCTTGAGTGCACAACCAAGGACGGTTTTCAAAATGATCCCTTCTAAGAACTGTTTCAGCACCACCCCACAATAACATGATTTTGACAAATAAATACATTGCGACATTGTAGAGTATGCTCATTATAGAAATTCCACACCTGATGTAATATGTAAGTAATCCCATTTATTCAAAAAATAGGAGTTGTCAATTGCAACGTGAAATGTGAATCAATGAATATGCGATTGACTTTTGGTGATTTAGTTATTGTCTCCATTGAGTTTGTTGTGTTAAAAGACTGGCTTTTGAATTGGCCTACATTCTTCAGATTCTGGTACAACATGGAGTAGGCTTTTAAGACCCGATTAGTACAACAGTTGAGGAGTGTGAATCTAGGCGCAGTGCATTCCCAAAGCCTGTCTGATCTGGCATTATGACTTTTACTTTACATTTATTTTCTCCTGGGCCCCCGTTAACACGTATTCTACACACAAAAGCACCATGGATTTGCTGTTGGGTGATGTGTATGCTATAAGGTCAATATGTTTGCTTTGCATGTAGTCACGTCTTCAGGTAGGCTATGCCATTATGTGGCGCTTCCCTACAACTCTTGGTTTTTTTACCATGCAAACAACCGTGTCAGTGTCAGCTTGCTATATTTGACATTATTTGGAAAATGCTTTCGCCCCCGAATTTGCCACACTTGGCAAACCTGTGTGCAACCAACAAAAGGTGCAATAGAACATACAACGTGCTACTGTTTTAAAAAATCACAACAAGGTCCCTGTTGCCTTGAAGATGACATGTTATGAAACCTCACTTTGAAAAGCAAGTTGTGTGAATTTCCTTCATGGGAGACTTTTGATCTAAACCTCTGTGACCTGGCCTCCTCGCCTCTGTACGGTAATAGTGATGTGTCAAAAGACTGCTTATAGTAGAGGTACAATGAGCCAGTGAAGAATAGGTCCCATGTTGTACCCAGGATGTGAGTAGGATAAATGTGAGGCACTTCAGGTACACTGGTCTTTCTGTCTTACTGAGGTCTCTCTTGGTCAGAATTCTGTCCAAGGAAATCATAGTAGTGTAATTCAGGGCTCAACAGTAAACAAACAGCGAGTAAAATGCCATGTCGGGCTAGTAAATCTACCATCTCACTAGGGCTGTGTATTGGCAAGAATCTGGCGATACGTATCATGATACAGGGGTAACGATTCAATATATTGTGATACTGTAAGCAAGGCGATATAATGCGATTCTTATTAAATTTAATTTTAGGAAAACTGTAATAGTATAAAGAACACACTAGAAATAAACCAATATATGTATACTGCATGCATGCATCATAAAGTGGGCATGTCTGTAAAGGGGAGACTCGTGGGTACCCATAGAACCCATTTTCATTCACATATCTTGTGGTCAGAGGTCAAGGGACCCCTTTGAAAATGGCCATGACAGTTTTTCCTCACCAAAATTTAGTGTAACTTTGGAGCCTTATTCAGCCTCCTTCGCTAGTATGACATAGTTGGTACCAATGGATGCTTTAGATTTTCTAGGTTTATATGATGTCATTAACTTCCCTCTAGCCAAAAGGCTGAATAGCGGTTGGGCCCAACGACGGGACGTTGGAGGTAAATACAAAATTGATAGTGTTTTGGAGTATCGCACAACATAATATCGCAATACTCATGTGTATGAATATTTTCTTACACTTACGACTCACTTGTCCAATCAAAAAAAACACATCTTTTTTTTTTTCTGGAGCTGATGATGAAAGAAGCTAAGGGATGAGCTATCTCGCTTCCTTTTCATCTTTGTTGAGAGTTGCACATGCACAGTACTGATTGGGCACTCGCAAGAAAATGGCGGCAGGTAAAGACAAAGTTTATGAGCTGAAGTGCAAGCCAGCATTTCAATTATCCTGGAAACAGGAGTTTAGTTGGGTGGTGTTGGAGGATGTGGGCGAAATGCCAACTATGCATTGCGCACAGTGGGCAACTCCTTCAAAACGGCAGTCCATAAACCAATGGGTGACGTCACGGTGACTACGTCCACTTGTTATATACAGTTTATGATTGCACAGTTTGTTGCAAGTTTTAGAGCAAGGTAGTCTTAGTTGCTATTTAATAACCACTGATAAACAAAACAATTGGTCTAGGGGCAAGTAAAAATGGACTTTGGGCAAATAGATTTCTGAACCACTTGCCCGACCGGACAAGTGAAAAAAAACCTGGTAATATATTGTCTATATTGCACAAATTTCAGAGGCTGTTTTCTTTTCTCAGCACAGTTGTACATGACACATCTTTTCTTCTTAATTACTTGACCGTAGACTCATTAGTGACTCACTTCATTTCTAGTAGCCTCTGATGATGATGCCTATATCTGAAGAAAGGCTTTGGTACTTTTGTGTTGTGGATGTAGTTAAGGAGCTGAGTCTGCTTCCAGCACATGTTGCCAAGGATCTGTAGCCATGCACCGCTGAGGGAAATTTGTTATTACGCAATCGAGAATGCAACCACCCCCATGTTCCTTTTAATAAGCTGTTTCCCCAAACAGAGATCACACTGGACCTGTGTGTTTTGTTTTTCTTTTTGAAGGTCCAAGGCATTAACAGATTACTTAGACTTTATAATTGACATGATAGGAGAGCTATTACCAGAACAGCACACTAAGACTAATATATACTGTCTATACTTGTAATGGAACAGGTTGGTGCGTCATTTGTAACAACTAACTGTGGCATTTTATTAAAGTGAAAAACTCACATATCCTATTTAATTAAATGCCAAATGAGTATCTCTGAGCTGTCTATATTGATCGCATTACAGATTTAGTTCTTTTGTGGTCTCAAGCTTTGTGAGACCATTGTTGATGTGGACAGTGTTGATTGAATGGTCCAAGGCAATCATGTATTTAATGTCAGATCTCATCACTCTAAAAGGAAATACAATTAAGAATGCAATGAAAGTTAATTCAAGACTATTCAATCAGCGCTGCGAACATCAAAAACTCTCTCCCAGAGGTAAAAAAAAAACACTTAACGATGAATATAATCTCTAATGGCATCAAGACAACTCAGAGATGCTCATTTTGCATTCAGTGGCAGATCTTGGCTTGCTAAAGGACATAACATGAAGGTTAAACCTGCAGTAGGCAGAATGTTGTTGGCATCATTGGGCAAAAATTCCATAATAACCTTTCAGCATATTGTAATTCAAGTGTTCTGAGAGAAAACTAGACTTCTGCATCTCCTCATGGCTCTGTTTTCAGACTTTAAACAATCTAAATTTCAGAGAGAGAGCGTTCCTACTGGCTCTTCATTCAACGGAGGCAGCTGTCAATCACTTGAAAACTCCAGTCAAACGGTCTATATTTTGTTACTGTAGTGCCTACTTCTCGCCTCGAATGTTTTCAGAAACATCTTGTAGTGTTCTGTTGAGCTATAAAATGAGAAAGTTTGCTCCGGCTGGTGGGCGGTGCTTGGTATTTCCTCAACTGATCTTAACATGGCTGATGGGTCACAAACTTTCTCATTTTACAGCTAAACAGTGCACTACAAGATGTTTCTGAAAACATTTGAGGAGAGAAATAGGCATTACAGTAACAAAATATTGATTTATATTTGATCAGCGCTGCCTAGTTTGACCGTTTGATCGGAGTTTGCGAGTGATTGACAGCTGCTCAGAGACTCTGATTGGTTGTTTTCCTCCGGTCTGTGAAATCTTGCAGATGCCAGTAGGAGCACCGGAGGACACAGAGGCACATGATTTTTTTTCAGATTATCTGTCTCATGCACTACTGTCAGGATATTGTGACATAGTGATATAGTGTTTTGAAAAAATATCTTTTTTTAATCATATTTGCTCCATTTCTACCCACTGCAGCTTTAATTCATATTTTCTTTGTAAATCTTTGACACTGTCCTCAGTAAAAAGCCATAATCTTTTTGTCTGATGAGGGGAGAATGTCATAGACGTGTTTGTTTTGACTGCAGTTATGTCTTTAAGATATTATCATGGTAATTTGGGTGTTGTGCGTTATGTCACCCTTATGAAATGAAGGGAAATTGCTGCTATTAGTGTCGCTGTGGGATGATTAGGAGGAGGAGGAGAAGGAGGAGGAGGACGATGATCACTGTGTGGCAGTGAGGGTAGAGATGTGCAAATTTGTAAAGGTTTGCTGTGATATTCAGGTCCATTCTCCTCAGTAGGTTACTGAGCTGCAGAGGTGCAGTGCAGTGGCGAAACAAGTAGGTAGTGATACTTTATGAAAGTCATCCATTTTGATTTACTGGCTTCTCTTTGACACCTTCTGAGTCTCTGATGTGCACTAAAGCTGCTGCAAACACTGCGTCTCGTACAGTGTAGAGCTGTTGATATTTCATTTATTCTTAAACCAAGGACTCCTTTCGTCCAGGGCTGGGGAATATATCAATACAATATTGATATTGTGATATGAGACTAGATATCGTCATAGATTTTGGACATACGTGTTGTCTTTTCCTGGTTTTAAAGGTTGGATTACAGTAAAGTGATGTAATTTTCTGAATTTACCCAACTATTCTAGCTGTTCTATTATTTGCCTGTACCCACTTGACTTGATTATTTATCAAAAATCTTATTGTGTATATATTTCGTTAAAGCACCAGTGATCAACCCTATAGCATCATAGCCATATCGATATTGAGGTATTTGGTCAAAAATATCGTAACATTTGATTTTCTCCATTACGCCCAACCGTACTTTCTTCTCGCAGCTTGTTTTCTCTGCATTTGCACGTATATGTATGTGCTATATCTTTATATAGTTTCTGTGTAACTTTGTCTTGAGCAAAAGGAAAACTAAGGCCCTTTTCAGGCTGTGCCTCAGAGAGAGGGACAGAAAGCCCTCCAGCTTGGTCAGCCTAGTAACCACCAGGCTCTGTGCAGCACACTCAGGGAAGCAGAGCCACTTGCTTGTGCAGCAAGCAGTCCCATCCCCCTCCTCCCACATTCCCTCTCTCCCTCTTCTCTCCATATTGTCCTCTTGCCCATTTCCCTCAGTGTTATAAATTACAAACGACACAAACCTCCAGGCCTAATGCCCTGCCATGGACGCCTTCCAAGCTGCACTTTTTGGAGAGCCAAGAGGCTGGCTTCATTGATAACACCGGGCACACTGTCCGTCTCTCCATTTGCTGGCAGGAGGAAAAGCCCAAGACGGGCCCTTCGCAGGCCCGAAAAGACACCAGCGCTTTTTACAATCAGCTGATGGAGCCTACTTTTCTGAGACTTCAGCAGTGCTAGCAGTGTTTCATTTTAGCCTGCCATGCAAAACACATCAATAATAAATAAAACAACAAAAAGGGTTGAGCATCATGACTTAGTCTTACATGATGCCTTATGATTTAATTATTAATGAGGGATGTCTGTGGGAAACTAATCAAAGTCTTTTCATTTGGAAAAGTCTCACACCATTGTTTTGGTTTGTGAGAAATTGGCACCAGCCTCCCGTAACTATTTATTAGCAAAAGCCAATGGGTCATAAAGTGTCCTTCTCAAAGGTGCATGTGACCATTTCATTCCCTCACGCTGCCAAAGTACTATGAAAGGGAAAATCCTCCTAAGACCCCAATTGATAACCATCTCTATATTAAGAATAAATACCTTGAATCAAAGCTTTCATATATTTAATGTAGGGCTGTCAATTGATTCAAATATTTAATCGCAATTAATCGCATGATTGTCCATAGTTAATCACAATTAATAGCAAATTAATCACACATTTTTGTCATCTGTTCAAAATGTACCTTAAAGGGAGATTTGTCAAGTATTTAATACTCTTATCAACATGGGAGTGGGCAAATATGCTGCTTTTTGCAAATGTATGTGTATATTTATTATTGGAAATCAATTAACAACACAAAACAATGACAAATATTGTCCAGAAACCCTCACAGGTACTGCATTTAGCATAAAAAATATGCCCAAATCATAACATGGTAAACTCAAGCCCAACAGACAACAACAGCTGTCAGTGTGTCAGTGTGCTGACTTGACTATGACTTGCCCCAAACTGCATGTGATTATCATAAAGTGTTCATGTCTGTAAAAGGGAGACGAGAACCCATTTTCATTCACATATCTTGATATCAGAACGTATTAAAAATGGCCATGACAGTATTTCCTCAACAAAATTTGTAGTAAATTTGACATGGCTGGTACCAATGGATTCCTTAAGTTTTCTAGTTAGTTTCATATGATAGCTATTAATCTAGCTTTAAAACTGAGCCCGCTAAAACCTCCGAAAGACAGAATAGCGTTCGGGTCCGCCGGCAGGCCACCGGAGATTAATTAAAAATCAATACAGTGTCTTGTATTGTATCAGTATCGCAAAACATAATATTGCGATACTCATGTGTATCGATATATTCTTACACCCTTAGATGTGACACAAACGACACATGTATTATGTAAGAGGAAACATGAAAAAGTCGTCGGAATACACTGTTTTTCAGATCATTTTTGCACCATACTGTATGCAGAAATAAACCTGATTGGAACTCTGCCTATGCAGCGTTGTTGTAAATGCACAGATGCATTTTTAGGTCATTCAGTTCTCTATAGTGTGCCTGCACTTTTTTTCCCCTCCCTAGTGTCTCCCAGCTAACAGCAAGGGGGGGAAACTGCTAGTAGAGCCCCACTATGGTCTGCAGGCCCCTGCCACTGCTCCAGCTGACCCTCCAGACCCAGATCCAGGCTCCAAGCCTAAACCCCATCCACAGCTGACCCTCCAGCTTCAGTTAGTATTCCTGTCCTGTTTGCAGCCATTGCAGATGGTGATTTTGCTGTGCTCATAATAGGGAGTTGTCATGTTTGGTGAATGTTAGTACGTCTTGATGTCCTTCAGGTGACAGCTGTCAGTGTTTGTAGATATCAACCTCACTATTCAATATTGCTGGAATAGCTATTGTATTTTAGGGTGGATTTCCCCTTTGGGCATAAGAGCTGTAACACGTTTGAAGCACCATGTTATTTTTACGAGTAATGGTTAATTAGTAGTCATCAGTAGAGACTTCATGTTGAGAGAAACAGTATTTATGGCCATTTGAGAGTTACTGGGTCAATATTTGAATTGTTTGAGCAGAATTATTTCAGACAATTTCTAGGAAATAGAGAATGGTGTTGATTGACTCTCTTTGTTTATGGCTGTTCACATCTTCCTACTGTGGCAGGATGGCGTACCACAAACATGGACACAAATGGATGGACTTTATTATTATATCATTAAAAATGACCTATTGTGCTTATTTTTAGGTTCATACTTGTATTTTGGGTTTCTACTAGAAAATGTTTACATGTTTTAATGTTAGAAACGCTTTATTTTTCTCATACCGGCTGTGCTGCAGCATCTCTTTTCACCCTCTATCTGAAACGCTCTGTTTTTGAGCCCCCCCACCCCCTGCTCTGATTGGTCAGCTGGCCCACTGTTGTGATTGGTCAATAGAATCAAACTCTTTGGATTCCACTCAAGCTCCACTCCAGCTTTGTTTGAGGGTGTGCCAAACTAGCTGTTATGCAAATGTGTTACTTGGTGACATCGCCACGTTACAGCAGAAAAGGCGGAACTCCAAGCGAGGTGTTTCAGGCAGTTCAGGAGCAGTGTTTCTGTGGAGGAGAGTAACTTCCTTTGGTGTGGACTTTGGGCTTTGTAACTTTGCATAACTTTTACATGCACAAAAAACTATATAACACACTAAAGGAAAGTGAAAAAGCACAAAAGCATAACAGGTCCCCTTTAACGCAGAATTCACACCATCAATTGCAGCCTGCGGTGAGCTGCCATGTAATGTCTATGGAAAGCTACAAGCTCAGCGAACTGCGGTCGTTTGATTCTGTGGCGAAGGTGGCCAATCTAAAAGTTGGGAAAGGCTTAACTTTTAGCAGATAAGTGCAGTCAGAGAGTAGCCAATCAGTAAACAGATCCTGTGACTCCTGTGACATGTTGACCTATGTTACAAAGAATTTCTTCCCGCCTGAAACACATGAACACGCCTCCCGACTGCAGAAAAATGTAATTATTGCACCGTGTCGTACTTCGCCGCTGCCTGGTGTGAATGTGGAGTAAAGTTAAGATTCTGATAAACCTTTACAGCTCATTTACACTGAGATTTAATTACTAACTGATTGATACTCTGTTAAAATGTTTATATATTACTAACATGGCCTTTAAGCTACAGTTATTAAAGGTGAGAACTAAAATCAGTTCATGAGATTTAACCAAGATACTGTCATTTAGATTTAACAAAAAGGGATATTTCCACTGGAGTGAATATTTGCATAAAAACAGTATCATATTTCACTCACCGTGATGATTTATGTAGCCAGTAATGTAATAGAAACAACACAGGAGGCAGGATGTTCTTGGAGGTTGCATGTTTTCCTCAATCACCCACATTCTCAAAGCTTATTGCACAAAGCACGGGAGCTTTTTTATAGAGTACTTAGCTCATTCTAGCTTTAAGGATTTCGCCCCGGCTAATTGTTTTTATTGAGGTATTAATTATGAGTTTCAAAGCTTCAAGTACTCGGTGCCAAACATGCGTGTTTTCAGGTGTTTAATTAGCTCACTCTTGACTGTGTCACGAGTGCATCGAATGATTCGGCTGCAGTAGTGACATATTACTGCTGCTGATTTTGATATTCATTATTAAAGTTTATTGTCAGAAGTATTGTAAAAAGACATTGCCATTTTAAACACGTCAGCGATTTATTACACATTTATACAGTATCACACTTTACAGAATGGGCTTGTATAGGATTAAGCACAATAAGAGGTGACTTAAACAAATTATATGGTTGCATTTATATGGCACTTTTATCCAAAGAACGTGATACAATTTGCCTCTTATTCACCCTCACACACACATCACACATCACAGCCGGGGATCGAACCGCCAACCCAGCGATTAGTGGACGATCCGCTCAAATGATCAACGGCTTACTGCACACAAAATTTGCTCCTACTAACAGCCTGTGTTAAGTGAGCTAAATGTTGTATTGTTCAACTTTAAACATGTGTGATATATAAAAGCAAATAGCATTGAGCTTAAAGTCACATGGAAGCAGCAGTTGGAGTGTCTCTAGATTCCATAGCGTGAAGTATGTCCAAGTGGAACAGAATAGTGGGTGGAGTGTAATTAGGAGAGGGCTTAAAGGTGCTATTGATAATATTGATAACATTCGGCCACCAGATATCGCATTCTCCCTCCCCCGTTCCTTTGCATTTACTTCACAACAAGTCGTTGCCAGGCACTTACTATCAATCTCAGCCATTTGTCTGTTTTTTTCCACACTGATGACCCAGAGATACCACGTGATATAGCGTTGTTTTACTATTGGTTCACAAGCCTTGTTAGAAGTGGGAACCAAAAGTCAGATATCTTCCACAAAGACAAACAAAACATTAATTTTGGACCCGCCAACATTTTAAAAATTATGAATTCCCAATCATAATAATTAATCATAAAGTCATACTTTTATTCAGCACCTTTCTAAAGGCTCTGTGGGTGTGTTATTATTATTATTTATATATATATGTATATTTCTCTACATAAAAATGTTATCAATAAGACCTTTAAAACCAAATACCTCAAATTTGATTGAATTGCTCAAAAGTGGACGTTGCTTAGCAAATATGGCACAATACGGAGCTGTGCAGAGATACAGAGCTATGGCAGCATGTCTGTCTCCACCCTTCACATCAGGAGGGAGGATGAGGGAGAAATTATAAAATTAGACATCAACCACGCTCTTTGATAGCCAAGGTTAGCTAGTCACCCAAATCATGAGTTATTGAATCAATTCATGTACGTATATGCCCCCAGCTTCAAGATCATCGAAAAATCAAATCAATTTTTTTCTTTTGTACGTTTTCCAGGAAAAGAGATATTTTGATATAAAACACTCAAAAATTACTCTTTTGATGTATTGTACATATTTGGCATATAAGAACGCTGAAACAAAGGACAAACCTTAAAATGTATATTTTATTTCACCATGTCTTCAAAGAAATAGTTTGAGAAATCCACTTATTTATTTTCATTCTGAGAATGAGGTGATAATATGTGCGAAATGTGTGCAAAACCATAGACTAGATATAAAGATGGACGACGCGTCTCCACTTCCTCCCACTGTACAGAAGTGAAGCCAAAATATCCCGGATACGGAAGCTGCCATCTTGAGATTTTGATGCCATTTAGAGCCAGAGTCTGCGCAGTAGTGATCAGGCGAAGAAGCCTTGATCGAGGTCACCCGCCCGAACCAGTCTTTGGGAAAAATGTATTTGACTTGTATTTTGACTTTTTAGTTCTGTTCCATGTCCAATCTGCTAACATAGAGGAGGCATGACCTATACTTAAGCTAGCCACCAGGGGGCGATCCAGATGTTTTGGCCTCACTTTTGAGGAGCTGTCATGTCATCCATCTTTATATACAGTCTATGTGTAAGACTATGTAGTTTTTACTTAACAGCAGCCACTGTGGCCACAAGTGGAAATTACAGGATAATGATACACTGAATTTCATTTTTAATAGTTCACGATTCCCTTAAGTCAGTTCCTTGTTTTACTTTCGTGATTATAAAGCAATGAAATGTTTATCTGTAACATTAAAAAATAGCGTAACAGTAGCCCCAAGCCCACAAAATCTAAAATTAGCTAACATTAGTCACTATAAGCTACTGGTCATACAAGAACAGGCAAGGCTGGAGCAGCAAAACTCCTGCATGTATTGAGTTGATGAGTTGAGTAAGGTTGTGTTTTATTGCTCATGAATTCAACTTTTAACAACTTTTACTTCTTCTTTCAAAAGTTACATAGTTATGCTTTAAGTACAGAGCTGGTGTCAAGATGTATTTAGCTTAGCATTAATACCAGGAACAGAGAGAAACAGCTTGCCTGATTCTGTCCATTGTAAAAAAGAAAATGTGGCTGTCAACACCTTTTTAAGATCACACATTATTATGTATTAGTATATGTTGTATACTATTTGTTCAATCTATAAATTAGGGCGGTCAAAGTTAACGCGATAATAAGGTGTTCGTTTTAACACCACTAATTTCTTTAACACATTAACGCAATTGATCTTTCGGAGCTTGCAGCGGGCTCAATTTTAAAGCTAGAGTGAATCATATGAAACTATGGAATCCATTGGTACTAACCATGTCATACTAGCTTGTCGGGAAAGAGGCTAAATAACGCTCCAAACGTGCGCTAAGTTTCGGCAAGGAAACACTGGCATGGCCATTTTCAAAGGGGTCCCTTGACCTTTGAACTCAAGATATGTGAATGTAAATGGGTTCTATGGGTACTCACGAGTCTCCCCTTTACAGACATGCCCACTTTATGATAATCACATGCAGTTTTGGGGCAAGTCATAGTCAAGTCAACACACTGACAGCTGTTGTTGCCTGTTGGGCTGCAGTTTGCCATGTTATGATTTGAGCATATCTTTTATGCTAAATGCAGAACCTGTGAGGGTTTCTGGACAATATTTGTCATTGTTTTGTGTTGTTGATTGATTTCCAATAATAATATATACATATGTTTGCATAAAACTAGCATGTTGATAAGAGTATTAAATACTCCCTTTAAGGAATTTTATCAATGTCATCAATTGAACCTTTAACCTCCCAACAAATTTCTGTTAAATTGAACATGTGAGATACAAGTTACAAGATATAACTTAGTTAGTACAGTGAGCTTTAGAGGTGTTGAAAGGCTTTTTTTTAAACTTTGGGCCGAGAAAGGCTAACAGTTTTCCCCTGCTTCCAGTCTAAATGCTAAGCTAGGCTAAACACCTCTCGATTCCAGCACCGTACTTAATGCACAGACAAGGGATTGATATTTATCTTCTTTTCCGTGGTACAAAATTGTAGTGTAACACAGGAAGTGTTGGAGTAAGGGTTAAATCAGCAGCAACTGGACTTGGTTTAGATTCTTGAAGACATTTCACTTCTCATCCAAGAAGCTATGAAACTAGGAGCACCAATGTACTGAGTGGTTTCTATTATCCTGCTAATGACCCCACAGAGGTTAAATTCCCGGGTTCCTCTGCCATTTAGCCAGAACTGAAAAAGCTTCTTGGATGAGAAGTGAAACATCTTCAAGAATCTAAACCAAGTCCAGTTGCTGCCTGTTATTTAACCCTTATTCGGATACCATGACCAGGATGACCGAGAACCTTCACAAACACAGGAAGTGTTGCATTTTTATATATAATGAATAGAAATGATAATGTAAAAGCAACGTTTTTACCATTCCACAGGTGCAACCGACTGCAAATTCTGACTTTCTGTCCAGGGTGTTGCTATTGCACCAAGTTAGCGCATAGAGCTTTGAATGCGTCGTTGTCAAAGAAAGTATAGTAACGTCTGCTAGTGTAGACAGGTACTATAAACCGTGTGAGCAGCTAAACTTGAAGTCCTAACCCAGACCAAGTGAAATAATCATAAATCAGTGTGAGACTAGCGATTAAACATAATGATTTAAGCTCTTTGATTGGTTTAAGCTCTGTCAAACTAGTCGCCGTTGTTCATGAGAACACAATTTTTGTTTTACTCAATGTCAAAGAAAGAAATACTACTTTCATGTGTTTTGCTACTTAAAAACACCCCCAGTTCTTGTCATCGTTGTGTGATGTGCTCACCATTCAGCAGTTGCAACACTCAACATAACAGAGCAGCACCTGACCACAGGCCCATTCATTTATCCCCACTGGTTTCCCATTGATGCCTCTCCTTATGACTGAGGCCCAAAGGAATCTCCACCCAGGGGACCTTTCAACAACAAACGCAGCCAGCTACGACAGCAAGCTGCTTCTCTGAATGAACAACAATGTCATTCCAGCAGTGTGTGTGTGTGTGTGTGTGTGTGTGTGTGTGTGTGTGTGTGTGTGTGTGTGTGTGTGTGTGTGTGTGTGTGTGTGGCTGTACTGTATGTGTGTGCGTGCAGTGAAACACCACTGGCTAGTAGCAGCAGAGTGATCTTGTGACCAAGGCCCCTTAATGACAGTTAGGAGCTGTGAGCAGACTTAACTTCTCTGCGTTACCCTGATTAGTCCATATCATGCCGACTGTATTGTTTGACCCGAGGGACCGAAGCATCAGTGACTGAACACCAGTGGTGGAATTTAACCAAGTACATTTCTCGGGTACTGTACTTAAGTACAATTAAGTACAGTTTTGAAGTACTTGTACTTTACTTTTTTCCATTTTCTGCCACTTTATACTTTTACTGCACTACTTGTCGGAGGGAAATATTGTACTTTTAACTCCACTTCATTTATTTGATGACTTAAGCTACTTTGCAGATTCAGATTATTAATACAAAATATAATCAACTACTAAATTATGATGGTTATTATAGATTAAGCCAGTGGTTCCCAACCTATTTTCCTTAAAGCCCTCCCCACTTTCTTCAACTTTCTATAATGAATATAACTCGTCAGTTTCGTAAATAAAGTGTTGACGTCTTAACGGATTTGCCAAGCGAATGCAGATAGTGTTAGAGCCGCAATGATTTTTTTGTTATTGTGGTTAAATAAATGTCATTTATTGTGTTAGATTGCTGCAAGAACACCCAGATAACACAGGTGCGTCAAGCAGGAGAGGAAATAGGTTTTTGACCGCAGTGAAAAAGTTGTTTTTGAAAGTCTAAATGCCAACAAATATGGATTGAAACTGACTATTTAGTAAGATTTTGCTACTAAGTAGCAAAAAAAAAATATCTTTTTAAGTAGTTATATATCTAGACTTTTATATAAATTATTTAGTAAGTGTGTTGTTATGATTTTAATTATACATGAGCATATCAAATTTTGACAACCTCAGAGCAGACAAATCCTGGCACACCCCCTGTGATCTTTGGTGCCCCCTAAGGGGGCCCAGACCCCAGGTTGGGAAACACGGAATTAAGCATCCGAGTAATCGATTGAAATCAGCCCCACCTTTACGAGCTGCAAGTGACCCTTACACATCATATCACTAGCTATAATCCAATAATATAATGTACATGAAATGAGCCATTCTGTATAATAATAATAATAATAATAATAATAATAATAATAATAATATAACATAATATAATAATATGTACTTTTACTTAAGTAACATTTTGAAGGACTTACTTGTAATAGAATATTTTTTCCACTGTGGTATTACTACCTTCACTTTAGTAAAAGATCTGAGTACTTCTTCCACCACTGCTGAGCACAAATAAAACCCCAAGCTGGCTGAGGTCACACAGAAATACGTCTGCTTTATAATGCAGCTGAGTTCAAATTAAGTTTTACAAAAGGTTAAAAGAAGCGAGTAGGTACTTGTTGATTTCTGTTGTCATTGCATGTATAAAGTTTTCTGAGCACAGGACAGTGTCTGTAACCACTGGACCACCCTGTCTCACTAAATGCAGGCAACTGCATTTCCCATAACCCCCTTTTATAGCAAGAGTGCTTCTTACTTTTGTGCCATTAATCACTGCCCCTGAATTGTCTGAGAAATCTGACAGTCACTTATCAGTTTAGAGGCTTGTAGCTGTCATCTCTCTTTCTTCTTTGTTTATTGTAATACACTAATATTTAATGAGCTAGTGATTTGTTGTTACAGTACTTCAGGAATGTATTATCTCTCAATCCATCAGAGATCTCAAACAGTTGCAGTCCCTCTTAGGCCAGTAGCTGTCAGTTCAGTCTCCATGCTTCATATCTTCACACACACGTTTGATAGTATTTGTCGTCAGCAGTAGAATATTGTGCCTGTTTTGTTTTGCTATTGAAATTACTATAGTACAATTAAAAATTCAATAGTACAGTCGTAGTGTGAGATATGAATGTGGTGACATAAAATAGACCTACAGTTTGTCATCTGTAATTCCTTGTGTTGGCTTGTCAAGGACTGTTTAGCTTTGTCTGAGCTGTGAGTGTACAACCATGTGTGTGTGTGTGTGTGTAAATGAATATTATGTCTGTGTTTCCCAGCTGTCTTGCTGGAGAACCAGTGAATTACAAACCATCCCTGTAACTCAAAGGTATTGTAGCCTGAGACTATGAAACCCTACTTGGAAAGGGAAGTGCTGTGGTCTTGGACATAAGAATATGTTTCTTCACCATGTTGAGCATTACTCTGCATAGGTTGGGAAATAATGACTATTACAATCTGAGCTCTAGAGTAATTTGTGAGAATGCTGTGAAGGGGAGAGCACAACCATTGTGACACATCTGTTCGCATGCCAGCCTTTTTTTGGCACAAAGGGCCAAACTGGCTGCTGATGCTCAGGGTCACGTAGTATTTACTCCTACCTCCGGCTCTGAGATGTGAAGCCAATGCGGAAGTGCCTTAAGCTTTGTTTATATTCGCACGCGACACCGTGGCACAGGCCTCCGTAGATGGCGCGGCCACCACGAGCATGCACAGGCGAGTTTATGCTCAGCGCGTTGTTTGTTGCAGTATGCTCCGAAACGCCAGG
This sequence comes from Sebastiscus tertius, assembly GCA_916701665.1. NCBI lineage: Eukaryota > Metazoa > Chordata > Actinopteri > Perciformes > Sebastidae > Sebastiscus > Sebastiscus tertius. The sequence continues at coordinate 72,765 of CAKAOH010038768.1, read as the reverse complement.
GGGTGTAGAAACTAAATGTTCTGTGGATAAGCAAGAAGTCAACGAGTGTTACCGGAAAGGAAAGTAGGCTGCCTGGCAACAGTAGTAAACACAGACGTACCGCCAAACATTGCATTTATGTACTGTAATTATTACTGTCGCTTATCTCCAGGTCAAATTATTGTCCGTCTCTTGGTGCTTCCCCTCTGGTCGCCATTCCATGAGACCTTTTTTATTTTTTTAGCTTTTACTAAATGATCTCTCGTATTCTTCTACAGTCTGCAGCATAAAGCCTCTTCTTTCCCCAGTGTGTTGCCTATTTCTTTTCAAGTATTTAAATTTCATGTGACTGTCCCTGTGGTCTCTCAATGAACAGTTGTAGAGACGTCTGTACAGGCGAACCTGCTCGGCAAGTCTTCCCTTGAAGGTATCCATGTTGAAATGAAAGGTTCAGCGAGTGCAGTGGGCGTGTAGTTCCAAAAATTCAGAGGTGCACGACCTAGCGCCACGAAAACTTGCGGATCCTTTGTGAACCGCAATGAAGTAATTTTCTGGCGCGTGCACCTTGTGCTGGCTTCACTACAGCAGCCATAAACAACAACACAATGTTTTTCCCTAAACTTAACCTTGTGGTTTTTGTTGCCTAAACCTAAATGAGTTGTCATTTTATTGCCTAAACCTAAAAAAGTTGTAGTTTTGTTGCCTAAACTTAAAGAGGTTGGGGTTTTGTTGCCTAAACCTAAAGAAGTTGTAGTTGTGTTGCCTAAACCTAAAGACATTGTAGTTTTGTTGACTACACCTAAAGAGGTTGTAGTTGTGTTGCCTAAACCTAAAGAAGTTGTAGTTTTATTTCCTAAACCTAGGTAGTGAACAGTTAATATCTATAAATGCAGAATCTGTAGGCAATGGGACAAGATTTTGGTATCGGAAGCGTTCTGGTTTCCCTTTGTAGTCCGAGTAGCATTGACCAATACCGTTCGAGCAGGCTTTGGTTGCATGCAATGGGCAACCTCTGGGTCTGAAAAGTGAAGCCAATGTAGAGGTGTCTTAAACTTGCATTCTTTCTAATAGCCAGCAGGGGGCGACTCCTCTGGTTACAAAAAGAAGTCAGATTGTTTAGAAGTCTATGAGAAAATGATCCTACTTCTCACTTGATTTATTACCTCAGCAAACATTGTAAACATGAGTTTATGGTCTCAATAGCTAGTTTCAAGTCTTCTTCAATACAGCATGATGTTCATTTAGTAAATTATGGTCCCATTTAGAGTCAAATAGACCATAAAGCAGGGGATGCTTTAGGGCATGGTTACCTTGTGATGCAACGGGTTGCTACCACAGCGTTGTCCGGTCTGGGAGTTGTCCGTGTTTTCGTCTTAGAACTTTAACCCTTTCACAGTGTGTTTACAGTTCATGAAAGTTAATTAGAACCTTTGTGGTCGCCTAAAAAAAAGCCTTATTCAGCATTCAGTTGTATTTACTGTAGCTCTACATTCTCGTGTCACTTGTGGTTGCAAAGAATCAACATGGTGATGGCCAAAATGCCGAACTTAAGTCTTCAAAACGGCAGTCCACAAACCAGTGGGTGACGTCACGGTGACTACGTCCACTTCTTATATACAGTTTCTGATTTAGTCAGATTCCCTCTTCCAAGCTGATGAGAAAAACACAATTTCTCACAACTTCAGCTAGATGTGAGGTGCATTAAGAAGAGAGGCTGTCTCGAATTATCAAATCTCCAGCAACACTTTTAAATATTGAGAAAGTCTTTATGAAACCAATGACTAATATAACCCAATAGCATTGGTAAATTATACAGGAAACTCGTGATTCACATATGGTTATCATAAAAAAAACAAAAAAACATTCAGATGCAAACTTGGGGAAACCATAAAAATATTTCTACTTTTTCTAAGTGCATAACTGTTCTGATTCTCAAAGCAGTTGGAGAGGTAAACACCAGCTTCTCCTAAACTCTGCACTCCAGGGAAATTTGCACTTTTCCTTTTAAGTCTCCTTTTCCTTTTAGTCTCTCCAGGTAACAGTTTCAATACAGTTCTCGCACCGCATAAAGCCTTATTGGCAGGTGCGTAAGATTAAAAAAAACAATGACTAATGCCTGGTACAGACGACACGAGAATCAAGCCAATATTGGGCCCGATTCCCCCTTCCAATAATCGTCAGCAAAGCCCTGATTTTTTGATGGTTCTAAAGATTATCTTTCCAGATATTCTTGTGGTGTGAGGTTTATTTTTGCATCCCACGATCTGCTCGGAAGTCCATCCCGGCTGCATTTCAAACCGCAAATAGTAAACATGTTCAATATTTACGATCAGATATCCTGTTGTGTGTGGGGAACCCCGAGGACAGCCAATGGGCACACAGTCACATGGGGAAAAACAATAGCCAATTGAGAACCAAGCTGACTGAAGCGGGAGGACAAACACCGCCATCATCATGGCGATCGCAGCTAATGCATGAGCTAATGCATGAACTAATGCCAAACGTAAAGCATAAAGTAGTAAGATGGACCTCAGAAATGGAGGAACAACTTGTTTGATTAGTGGCAACAACACAAGTGTTTATTTAATGTGTCTCCATCTCCATGACTTCATCCATTATTTTTCTTTTTTCTTGGTGAATTTTCAGTACAAAGTACAAAAAATAACATCGCTAATTCTTCCTGCCTGTCGTCCGCCATGTTTGTTTATACTAAAGTCACGTTTGCGAGAGATTTCGCAAGATTTCTGTTTAATTTAGTCGGGACTCTTGTTGTTCATGAATGAATCTGTTAGTGTGTGGTGTGTTGTTGGCGAAATCGTTGCTCACCACACACTATAGTAACAAAACGGTTAAATTTAACATAACACGTCGTTATATGTGGGGTCTCTCACATTCAAAAAAATCCTTTAGTGTGGGCCAGCCTTAAGAGGGAACCAAATAATCCCTTATAGTCAAATTCTTTGAGTGACGTCACTTGTAGGTTTTCCAGAGCCTCTCTAGACCAGCAGCTGTATTCCCCTTTACAGTAAATGACTGAATATGGTCGGTTCCCTTAATTATATTATTCATTCATTCATTATCTGTAACCGTTTATCCTATTCAGGGTCACGGGGGGGGCTGGAGCCGATCCCAGCTGACATTAGTATTATTGAATTTGTCTGTTTTATCCATAATACTGGCAGACAAGGAAATACAGACACTTATAAACACAAACATACAGAGAGACACACATTCCACTTACAGTATGTCTCCAGATAATACAGGCCAAGACGCAGAACAATGTTATTTCATTGCATGTGTGTTCAGACCAAATGTTTGTGTAAATGAAGAAGCTTTAAATAGTCGACATGTCAGCTGCGACTGGGTAAAGCTTTTGTCCATGTCAATGGAAAAATGGGTCAGAATGGCTGGAAACTTTCACTGGAGGTAGATTTAGAAGAAAGACTGTCCAATGGGTTCCCATCACCCTAACTTTGCACTATATTTGTCAGTGCTCAAATATTTGGAAAAATAGGGGGAGAGCAAGAGAGGGAGGGGGGCAATGATGAGTGTCCACAACAGATACTGACCCCTCATACTCCCACCCCAACTCTCCAAGCCTTACGGGCCTATTTATAGGGGGAAATTGCGCTATGGAAAAATATGACAAAGCTGCATTCCATAAATAAGCTGGGAATGGTGGAAAAGAGCACACGGCTCGGTCTCTGAAGGCCTGAGTGGAGGTTCTCAGGCTTGGCTTTGGATTGACGGATGAATGAATGAATGGATGGATGGATGGATGGATGGATGGATGGGTGAATTGTTGGTTTGGCCCAGTGCAGCTGTCAAGAGTTGGAGTGCTTTTAATTTGGGCTTTTGCCAATCTACAGGGTAAAATGAGCCCACTGAAAATATTGATGCTTGAATTGTTGTATCCTCAGTTAAGTATTGTCCACAGTATTTGTTACTGTGGTGACAGAAACGTTGGCACACTGGTCATTATAAGGTAATTAAATCAACCTGTATCTTCAGAGTGTACTTGGTTACCTATCATTGGGGGCACAGGTCATGTTTTTTTCCTTGCAATTAAGGGACCTGAAGTCTAGTTTACATTTTATAATTTGAAGTTACTCATGGTGGGAATTTTAAAGGCTTATATCAATATTTTTTAGTAGGGCTGTCTAAGTTAACGCGATAATAACAGGTTACCACTAATTTCTTTAACGCATTAACACAACTTGCGATTTTTAATCAACCTCTTAAAAATCCGACGGGCCACTGCCGTCTGGTTCGGCCTCTTTTTGATATTTCGGAGGTTGTATCAGGCTCAGTTTTAAAGCTAGAGTGAAGATACTGGCATCATATGAAACTAGAAAAACCTAAAGAATCCATTGTCCATGTTGCAACTACCATGTCATACTAGCTTGTTGCGAAGGAGGCTAAATAACGCTACAAACTTACGCTAAATTTTGGTGAGGAAAAACTGGCATGGCCATTTTTAAAGGGGTCCCTTGAGCTCTAACATCAAGAGATGTAAATGAAAATGAGTTCTATGGGTACCCACGAGTCTCCCCTTTACAGACATGCCCACTTTAATCACATGCAGTTTGGGGCAAGTCATAGTCAAGTCAGCACACTGACACACTGACAGCTGTTGTTGCCAGTTGGGCTGCAGTTTACCATGTTATGATTTGAGCATATATTTTTATGCTAAATGCAGTACCTGTGAGAGTTTCTGGACAGTTATTGTCATTGTTTTGTGTTGTTAATTGATTTCCAATAATAAATATATACATACATTTGCATAAAGCAGCATATTTGTCCACTCTCATGTTGATAGGAGTATTAAATACTTGAGAAATCTCCCTTTAAGGTACATTTTCAACAGATAAAAAATGTGCGACTAATTTGCGATTAACAACAGACAATCATGCGATTAATCGCGATTAAATATTTATATCATATCATGGATTTCAAACAAATTTTGTACACACATTCATGGTCCCCAAAGGATGAGTTTGGTGATTTCCTGTAGCGCCACCAGCGGGTTTACATTTTTTCAACTATTAAGGGGGTGACCTCAGTAATTTCTAAAATGGAGATCTACCTGTGGAGTAGAGATCTGTTGCTGTGCATCGTCATCCTTACGCAGCCAGTGTTTTAATGCATACAATTTGCAGTGTGGCCCTTGACTCTCTCCTCAGTGAGATTAAACACTTCCTGGTACCTGAGTCATCTGCTGCTTTGTTGTTAGGGGGAAACAAAATAATCCCGTGTGTGTGTGTGTATGTGTGTATGTGTGTGTGTGTGTGTGTGTGCGCGCCTTACTTCGCCCAATTATAAATGTAAACGGAAACTGACATTTACAGGTCTAATGACACAACCATCATTCTCAGAAATGTTTCAGAAATTGCTCATGAGAGCCTTTTACTAATGACTGAAGAATTTCAGTCTCTGGCCCAAGAAAACATGCTTCCTTAATGGATGAAATCGAAAGTGAATTGACCCCCCGACCCTGATGTGTGCAGTGTGCATGCGTGCTGGACTACCCAGCATGCATTCAGCCTCAGCCCAGCTAGACAGCCCCAGATGTCAGGCAGCAGTGGTGGCTTATAGGACCCCAGACGACTGGTCCTCGCAAGGACACGCTCTCCCCGTGGCCCACTGCCAAGTTCCAGGCTCCAGATAGTCCAGAGGGTCAGCCTCCCCGCTCTACCTCCAGTCCCCTCCCTCACAAAACCCACTGCCATAACAGCAGCTAAGGAGCTATGAATAAACAGGCTGTCATTGTCTCGTAATATATTTATGGAAGACAGAAGCTGCGTTTTTTCTGTTGCTTGTGTGGTATTTTGTCTTTGTGGGAAACTGGAAAGTATGCACTCATCTTGTGAGACTGCGAGACAAAATGATTTGGAGTGGAGCTACTGTGTGAAAGACGAGTGTGTGTTTGTGTGTGTGTGTGTGTGTGTGTGTGTGTGTGTGTGTGTGTGTGTGTGGCATTGACAGAGACAAGAATAGACTTTAGATAGACTTTAGACAAAAACACTAGAAGAGGAGTTTACATGGGTACAGGGCTTGTAAATTGGCAACTTTTAGATCTTCAATTACATAAAATAGTGCCACTTGAAACTACCATCATTTTAGAAATCTTGTGGTGCTCATAAAGGCCAGCTGATCAAGCTGATTTGAATTTTCAATGCACTTCTTGTAAGTCGCTACAGACAAAAGTGTCTGTGAATAAATGTTTGTGTATTTAGAGCAAGAAAGTATCAATATCTATCCATCCATCCACCTTGAAAAGAGAGAGAATTTTAATGTATATTCTCAACTCTGATGTCGGTTTTTCTTCTTACTAATGTTAAGTAAGTCATATACTGTATAATAAGATTAATATTCATAATATACACTGTAGTCCGATATGCTCCACTCCCTAGTTGACTGTTACATTGCGCAGCTACCACTGGCATATGTTATACGAAACATAACACTGATCAGCATCCTACAAGAAATGATAAAATAGTGTGGAGGGGATGGGATCCCGCCAGCCGTGACGCCAAATCAGACCAGGGTCGTAAAGTGGGAAAGGGCACCTTCCCATTTTCCTACCCCCCTACTTTCGGCGCCCTTGCTTTTCATTTTGATCTCAACTACACACCTGCAAAGTTTTGTGACTGTATCTTGCACGGTTGCGACGCTATCGTGGTGATAAAATCTGTCCACAGACGGAAATAAAAACACCTGGCAAAGTACTCGAAACCACCTCCGTGTCTCCAAGACCACATTTTGTCATGATGACTCACACACAGACTCACAAGGTGAAAACAATACCGGCGTCACTGTTGTGCCTGATAACTACAAATTGGAAGTGTTATATGTATCTGTCTGTCTGCATGTCTTGCAGCATGGCTCTAGGGATAGCTATGTATGTCTGTCAGCTTACCGCTTTAGTCCAAACTATAATGTCTCAACAACTGTTAAATGGATTGCCATGAAATTGTGTACATCCATTCGTGTTCCCCAGAGGATGAATCCTACTGACGTTTAGTCTTGTTCATGTCAAGACTAAAAGTTCACAGCCATGCTAGCAGGTCTGTGAGACTGTACTTAGGCTCAGTAGTGCTTCGAGCTAAATGCTAACACCGACAATATTATTATATATATAGCAGGTAATATTTACCATGGTCTCAACGTAGGTTAGCATGTTAGCATGCTAACATTTGTTAGTAAACACTGAACACAGAGTACAACTGAGGCTGATGGGAATGTCATTAGTTCTGCAGGTGTTTGGTCATGAACCAGTAAAATTCGACCTGATGATGGCACTAGATGAAAAATCAGGGGAGCACAAAGTGATACAATTCATGCTGAGGGAGATATGAATGTTTGTTAGAAATTTCATAGAAATCCATCCAATAGCTGTCGAGACAATTCACTCTGAACAAAAAGTGTCAACTAATGTTAGCGCTAGAGGAAAAGTCAGGGGATCACCAACATCAGGAACCATGAATGTATATATATAAACACACAAAATTGTAATTGTAAAACCTAACCCACAAAATTTAGGGAGTGTGTGTGACACCCTAAATTTTGGCGAGGAAAAACTGGATTGGTCCCTTGACCTCTGACCTCAAGATATGTGAATGAAAATGGGTTCTCTGGGTACCCACGAGTCTCCCCTTTACAGACATGCCTACTTTATGATAATCACACGCAGTTTGGGGCAAGTCATAGTCAAGTCAGCACACTGACACACTGACAGCTGAGCATATTTTTCTTTGCTAAATGCAGTACCTGTGAGGGATTCTGGACAATATTTGTCATTGTTTTGTGTTGTTAATTTCTAATAATAAATACATACATTGGCATAAAGCAAGCATACATGTATTTGACGATTCCCATGTTGATAAGGGAAAACTTTGACCTGTTGAACGCTAGCGGAAAAGTCAGGGGATTACCAACAATAGTAGGCTTCATCCTCTGGGCTCCATGAATTGTTTGTACAAGCTTTAATAGCAAAACATCGTATAGTTGTTGAAATATTTCACTTTGGAACAAAGTGGTTGTTAAACCGACCAAGTGACTGACATTGCTCTCCCTGGAGCCACTGCACTAGTGTGGCAAGATATTTGCTCAATACATGTCACTAGTTAAATAGGTAGCCTACTGACTTCCATAGAAAATATACAGAATAGTAAAAAGGGAATTGTGGTTGTATGATTTTCCCTTTGCTGTCGCTTCTATAGAATTTATGAAATTTCTTCTTACATTACAGCCCATGGGTCAGACTCTAAAATAAACACTCATAATCTTTGCATAAACATGCTTTTATCGGTCATTTCTACTGAATAGCTTCCCATTCATTTTTTCCTTGTGTCTCATTCCTTTCTTTTTAACTAGTGACCTTAGCGGCCTCTGTTAAAGGTCTTACAATGGTCATCTCTCATAGTTAACCCCAAGTAAACTCCTCTGTTGAGGGAGGTGATGGAAAGTGTTCTCAATGTGAACAAACATCCTGATGGGATTAGTTTAACTTGTCAAACAACTGACTCGCCGCTGTTACATTTGTGCGTTTGGTGAGTGAGAGCACATGGCCACTTAAAGAGCAGAACAGATTGTGTGTGATCTCAGTGATGTCCTCCGCCTCTTATCAGTCAGCTCACATAAAGGTCGGAGGTCGGGCCTCGTTTTCTGTCAAAAAGGTGAGGTTACGGTGACACACATTCCCATTGGCTGTTCCTCTGATAAAGCCAAACCTGTCATTCCACGAGGGGTGGACATTATAACAAGAACAGTTTTACAATATATTCGATCGAATACTACTCTCTGCAAAAGACACTTAAATGAATCATTACAGTGCTCACTTTTTGTCGAGACTATATCAGAGGTGTATTGATTTAACTTTTAATTTCATGAGGTTGTGGTCTGTGATGTTGTTGTGATGTTGTTACATTGTCTTGTACAGTACAGTTTCCTGTTATTTTGTCCATTCTGCAGTGGGTTTAAAGAGCACTTAAATGTTACATTCATTTGAGAAGTTTCGCTCATATAGACCTTATATAAGAAGTGGACATAGTCACCGTGACGTCACCCATTGGTTTGTGGACTGCTGTTTTGAAGCCTTGAGTTTGACAATTTGGCTGTCACCATCTTGGTTTTTGGCTGTCGCCACTTTGTTTTTTTGCAACCAGAAGTGACACGAGAGGGTGGAGCTAAGTACAACCGAAAGCTGAAAAAGACATTTTTAGCACCTACAATGTTACAATTAACTTTCATGAACTGAAAACACACTGTGAAAGAGTTGAAGTTGTAAGACAAAAACACGGACAACTCCCAGACCGGAAAACGCCGTGGTAGCGACCTGTCAATCACAAGGTAGCCACGCCCTAAAACATACCCTGCTTTATGGTCTATTTGGCTCTAAATGGGACCATCATTTACTAAATGAACATCATGCTGTATTGAAGAAGACTACAACTCATTTAGGTTTAGGCAATAAAACTACAACTTCTTCTAAGTTTAGGGAAAACAATATATTTTGGGTTAAAATAATTATTAAGACAACTACACATTGTTGGTTTCACACGGGATGCAAACTCCAGTCTCCTGGATGAAAACCTTGTGTTTTGGGCCCATCCATTGTCCTCCGTCATCCACCTCTAATGGAGTTTCACACTGTCTATACTACAGTGCCTGACTTCCACTTTTGATCCTGTCATAATTATCACGGTCGCTAGAGGTTGCTGTCTTGTTCTTTTAGACCTTCTTTCGGCGATCTACTATGTGAACAGATAATAGGCCCCTATTGACCCACATCTATGGAGCTTATAGTGACTGATAACACCTATTTAATAGTCTGACAACAGTCTAATTGGCTGAAAAAAAAATCATGAAACTAGTTCGCTGAAAACAAATCATTTTTAATTATCTCACCTCACTGGCATGTTTTCTGACTTGTCATGTTCAGTTCACACTTTCAAGATTGAATTGACACTAAGGTCGACATTCTTTGCAGAGAAAACCTAAATTTGGAAGCTTTGTTTATAAACCTGCCATGAATGGAGAGGATGCCATTATAAAGTAGGAAGTGAGCATTGATCTGTTTCACTGTACTGTGCTTTGCTGGCCACTCCATTTGCCTTTCCCTCTCCGGGCAGTTTAGAGTAATTGCTTGCTCAAGGACTTCTGAGGCCTGATTGCTTTAACCCACAAGGCTCCATTTGTGTTTGTCCTAGTTAAACCCAACCCTCAGTGATAAAGCAACATGCTCCAGATGTCAAAGACATCTTAATAGAAATAGGGAGACTCCACTGCTCACACTTTGAACATAACACTTGAATATTGCCTGCCATTTGCAGACTATATGTAATGGTGGATTTCTGGTGTTTACATTATTAATACATCTCTTTGTGGATCTTTCCCTGCCAACCTATCAGATGTAACCTGAGTATATTTCTTGAAAGCATCAATTCTGCATCTAATGCTCACAACATTCTCCCATTCAGACTCTCCGGCTCTTTGCACCGCACACATGAGTGTGTTGTCATCGCGTTTGTGAGGAAGCAGTGAGCTGCAGTGCAATAAAACACTCTCGGTGATCAGCCCTCGGTCCTCTCAGTCTGTGCTCTCCTGCAGCAAAGCAGCCAACATTAGCTGAAACAGCATGTGAGCACTGACTCAGTGATGTACCTGTGTTCTCCAGAAACAGAAACACACACACACACACACGTCGCTCGCACACCCATACACTCTGACACACGCGCATGCACACGCACACACAAGCATCCTCCATTATTTACGCCAAGGTGTATCTGCATGCAAACGGCCCATTCCGAGACAATCTGATCACACAGCGGAGGCTTCGCCCGGTCTGTTCCTTCGCTCGGTGAGAATATCGCCGGGGCGGAATGGAAACTTCATTTTGCAGGGGCTAATATTAGCCTGGGCCTCTGGAAAATTCCTTTTAAATGATCACAAGCTGAGAAAAGGCAAAGAATTTGTTTAGCGTTTTGCTTGACAGTATTCTCTGCATACACGGCAGTTTGTTTCTTTTCTCTTTTTTTTCAGTTGGTACAGCTCACAGGAGGGTCCTGGGAACACAGATGTGGAGGGAGGGAGGGCTAAGGGGACTCGCATGATGACATTCAGGACTGTTTGACTGTCAGTCTGTCTGTCTCTCTGTCTGTTTGAGTTTCTGCTGGCACTGTTAACACTTGAACCACCATTGTCCCGCATCCTTGGTCATTTAACTGATGCTGAGAACAAATCACTGTCTGTTCACTGTCTGTCACCTGCTCTGTGAGTGATCTGGAGTGTCAGACTGCTGTAGCCTCAGTGTTGCGACAGTCTCAACACTATCTGACATAAGTGATTAATTGTTCCTATTATTTCGTAGTATAAAATACCATATATAAAGTATTTATCTGTGATGCGTGATGTTAAACTTCTATGCTATAAAATGGATCAAAGTGGAAATAGCCATGTGTCCCTGTCTGTTTGTTCGCTCATACCTCCATCACTGCCTGACCTATATTAAACTCCCTTTATCAATATATGACCCTAACTTTATAACCTGTGTTTGTGTGTATGTTTTTCTAGGAAAATCCCACCTGGCCATAGTTCAGCGGGTGAACAATGAGGGCGAGGGAGACCCTTTCTACGAGGTTCTGGGTATTGTCACCCTGGAGGACGTTATTGAAGAAATCATCAAGTCGGAGATCCTGGACGAGACTGACTTGTACAGTAGGTTCCCCTTTTGAAGCGCATAACCCCTTAGACTGTAAGACCTCCAGCCTGTCACAGTAAGAGCACCAGTCTGTAATCCATGACCTGCTGTAAACTGATCAAAGCCCAGCAGTTGGACTCTATTTAATAGATCTATTACACTATGACCATTTAAACCATCTTAATGTGGGTCAAAATCATGCAGCAAAATGATCTAAATATTAGGGCTGTCAAAGTTAACGATAATAATAACGATATGATTTAATAATATATACGTTATATATACGTATGTGAACGCAAATTAGTTTTTACGCCACTAATTTCTAATGCAACTTGCGATTTTTAAGTTGTAGCGGGCTCAGCTTTAAAGCTAGAGTGAAGACACTGATATCATGTGAAACTAGAAAACCTAAGGAATCCAAGTGACGTTTATTCAACATCAATCATAAACAGCACTTTCAATTTGGTTTCAATGTTGGCATCAATGTAGATTCAATACTTCTGCCTGACGACATTTAAATGTTTCAATCTGATTTTGCTATCTGGGTAATGCGATAATAATGCAAATTTGTTTTGACGCCATTAATTTCTTTAAGGCATTATGCAACTTGCGGACGCTATTGGATCTTTTGGAGGTTGTACGGGCTCAGTTTTAAAGCTAGGTACTGGTATCATATGAAAACTAGGAAAACCTAAGGAATCCATTGGCACTATCCATGTCATACTAGCGCGTCGTGAAGGAGGCTAAATAATGCTGCAAACTTATGCCAAATTTTGGCGAGGAAAAACTGGCATGGCCATTTTCAAAAGGGTCCCTTGACCTCTGATCTCAAGATATGTGAATGAAAATGGGTTCTATGGGTACCTACGAGTCTCCCCTTTACAGACATGCCCACTTTATGATAATCACATGCAGTTTGGGGCAAGTCATAGTCAAGTCAGCACACTGACACACTGACAGCTGTTGTTGCCTGTTGGGCTGCAGTTTGCCATGTTATGATTTGAGCATATTTTTTATGCTAAATGCAGTACCTGTGAGGGTTTCTGGACAATATTTGTCATTGTTTTATGTTGTTAATTGTTTTCTAATAATAAATATATCCATACATTTGCATAAAGCAAGCACTCCCATGTTGATAAAAGTATTATTAAATACTTGACAAATCTCCCTTTAAGGTGCATATTGAACATATAAAAAATGTGCGACTAATTTGCGATTAACGACAGACAATCATGCGATTAATCGCGATTAAATATTTGAATCGATTGACAGCCCTACTAAATATACATTTCTGTAACCTTGCAGGGACTTTCAAATAAACACTAGCGCTGCTAGGCCATTGACAAGTGGTTTTTGGTCATGGCACAATATATCATGATATAAAAATGGAACAGGCATTGTGGAGCTGAAAATGTATTTTAATTTTAACAAAATTTGATCAGTTGTTAATTCTGAATGGTGCTTTTTTGCATACATAAAACGACAATTAAAGTACATACTTAAAGCTGCATTAATCAATATTTTTATATTAACAAAGGATCAAATGACTACATGTAATGTGAAAGGTGTCGCTCATTGGGAACCTGCAGAGGTTTACCACCTGACCCTGTACTTTCTCTATGCTCTGTGGAGTGTCTTTTGCTTCTTTCAGGGTGTTGTTTTGGTTTTGCCATTGACCAACGGTCAATATTTCAGAGGTTCCGGTGTAGCTAGCGGATATATGGATAACGGATATCCGGGCCAAGACTTCCTCTTCCGTGCGCCGGTCATCGTTTACAGTCCGATTAGCAACTTCAGACGTTGAGACTGCAGAAAATATTTGGTTCTTTAGCAACTAAATGTTCACCAGCTAGCAACTTTGTCTGTCTGCCAGACGGGGCTGAGCAGGTGGAGTAATGTTGGTTTTTATAGATTAGTTACTGAAAACAGCTGCCTGCTGCGTCTGGAAACAACGATGAAGAGTGCGGCGGTTGCGGCAGGAAAACCAAAACAACGAGCTGAAAGATGCTAAAACGGGGAGGAGCCGAGGGGAACCGTGGGTTCATCACTACGAGAGACTCCTTTCACATTACATGTAGATCATTGTTTATATAAAAGATAATGATTGGAGCAGCGAAAAAAATGTCCTAATGTTACATTTTTGTAACAGTGTTTCCGTTAAGGTTTGTGGCCAGCTGAGGTGTTTGGAGAATGTTACACCAATCTTTTCATTTAATAAAATCTCTTATTTGCGTTGTGCATCAACACCTACAACATAATAAGGCTGGGCAATATGACGATATACATATATTATCACTTTACTTACACATTTCTTAACTTTCATCCCTTTCAAACTGAAAACCGTGTTTCATGTATCATATCAAACCATGAGCTGACTGTACTGTTACACCTCTGGTGGTTTATCAGTAAAAGCCTGCAGACATGGAGTACGTACCAGTCTATTTGTTGCCCTAATACATATGGCTTTAAGTAATGCTAAGAATGTGGTAAGCTAACAATGTAGCCCCCTATAGCTCTCTTTTAGTTCCGAGAAGAACGCCACAGCTACATTTCCGGAAAAAGCAATAAGCTTTGGGTAACTCAAGTTTAGTCACCCTGTGACCCGGGAGGACTAGCTCACTGTCTGTGGGGGTGGCATGGATCGACCTTTTGCTGTTGCACAAAAAGTTTTAGTTTGTGTCTGACGCTCGACTTTTCATTTTCCCTCCTCAGCTGACAACAAGACGAAGAAGAAAATCACCCATCGGGAAAGGAAGCAGGATTTCTCGGCCTTCAAGCCTACCGACAATGAAATGAAGGTTAAAATATCACCTCAGCTTCTGCTGGCTACCCTGCGTTTCCTAGCAACAGGCAAGTGGGCTGCGTTGCTGCTTGACTTCCCCCAGTGTGCCCTCAGCCCCTCGCTGTGGGGAAAGTGTGTGTGTGTGTGAGCTGTTTGTGTGTGCATGTGCCCATATGGGCTTTGAGTTTTTGGACAAGCGGGTGTAGGGAGGAGTGAGTATGTGTGTAGAATGAGTATCTGTTGTTTGTATGTGTGTGTGTGAGGGAATGAGTTGTGTGAGGACTCACTAACAAGCGTGTTGGTTCGTGTGTGTGAAGAGGTGGAAGGCCTCTCGGGAGCGCGGCACGGGATGTCTGTGCAGACTGCGAGCGGATCCCCAAAAGAAAAAAAACCCGCAGGCGTCTATTTGCTTGCGTGTCGTGCACTGAAGGTTACATGTTGAGATCTTAGCTCACAGCTTTAAAAACAGCCGCCCTGTTTGCTTACACGCGTTCCTCAGTGACATCACGTCCAGCATTTTTGGCCTATGATCGGGGTTCTCACACAAGTCAACGTACTTAGTGTAAAATGTGAAATATTTCACCCGCTTTCCCTTGGGAAATGGATTTCTGAACAGGCTGCAGAATACCCGAGCACTACTACAGCAGCAGCAGCAGCAGCAGCAGCAGCAGTTGCCTATGCCTCATTGCAGCTGGATTTTCTTCAGAACTTTGACCTAGCAGCTAAGCGTTGATTAAGTTCCTCTAAAGGCTATTAGGGAGTTTAGTTCCTGGTGGTGGAGCCAGCGGCCAGCTGACACATATCACCGCCGCTCAGTTGAACGAGCTGATTGGCCCATTAGGTGGTTGAAGCAGACAAGTCACAATCTGGGTACAGTCTTTAAAAGTTAAAAATTAGTTTTTTGGTCATGGGCCTCATTACAGAAAAAATATCTCTATATCTATAAATTGCTTGTCCTGTCTTAAATTAATAGGATAGCATAAATCCTATCTTCCTATTACAGAGGCAATTCCTAAACTCATGGCTGTGTCCTATCCCATATATACAGTATATATATGTATATATATATATATATATTGGGATAAGGGAAAACTTTGACCTGCTGGACACTAGAGGAAAAGTCAGGGGATCCCCAAAGTTATTACAGTTCAGTCCATGGGGAACATGAATGAACCTCTTGGTAGTCATTAGGATTCATCATCTGAATTAATTGTTTGTGCAAGCTTTAATAGCAAAACATCGTATAGTTGTTGAAATATTTCCCTTTGGAATAAAGTGGTTGTTCAACAGACCAAGTGTCCGACATTGCTCTCCCTGGAGCCACTGCACTAGTGTGGCAAGATATTTTCTCAATACATGTCACTAGTTGAAAGGTAGCCTAATGACTTCCATAGAAAATATACAGAATAGTATAAAGGGAATGGTGTTTGTATGATTTTCCCTCCATAGAATTTATGAAATTTCTTCTTACATTACAGCCCATGGGTCAGACTCTAAAATAAACACTCTTAATCTTTGCATAAACATGCTTTTCTCGGCCATTTCTACTGAATAGCTTCCCATTCATTTTTTCCTTGTGTGTCATTCTTTATTATTAACTAGTGACCATTGCGGCCTTTGTTAAAACTCTTACAACGGGTCATCTCTCATAGTTAACCCAAAGTATATTTACATTTATTTCAATTAAAATTAATTAAACATATAATTTAAAGCGTCATCATACGGTCCATCACAATCAATGCGGAAGGTGTGACTGACTTTTTATTAAAGGGGATCTATTATGCTTATTTTCAGGTTCATACTTGTATTTTGGGGTTCTATTAGAACATGTTTACATGATTTAACGTTAAAACACTTTATTTTTCTGATACCTCTTTTCAGCCTCTGTCTGAAACGCTCTGTTTGAGCTCCCCGCCTCCCAAAAAGCCCAGTCTGCTCTGATTGGTCAGCTGGCCCACTCTGTTGTGATTGGTCAACCGAACCAAGCTCTTTGGACTCCACTCCAGCTCCGCTTTAACTAGCTTTGCCAAACTAGCTGCTAGGCAGTTATTAGGCAAATGTGTTACTTGGTGACATCACCACATTACGGAAGAAAAGGCGGGACTTCAAGCAAGGCGTTTCAGGCAGTTCAGCAGCAGTGTTTTCTGTGGGGGAGAGTAACTCCCTTTGGTGTGGACTTTGGGCTTTGTAACTTTGCCAACCTTTTACATGCACAAAAAACTATTTAACACACTAAAGCGTAGTGAAAAATCACAAAAGCATAATAGGTCCTCTTTAAGCTCTCAAATGTCGATATTGGTATCGGCCCCATGTGTGCGTGTTGAGCTATAATATATGTTTCTGATTCCTCACAGTCTCCCTCTCTGTCTCTCTGGTTCTTCAGAGGTCGAGCCGTTCGCACCGGTGCAAATGTCAGAAAAGATTCTGCTGCGCTTGCTGAAGCACCCCAACGTCATCCAGGAGCTGAAATACGATGAGAAGAACAAGCGGGCGGCAGAGCACTACCTCTTCCACAGGAACAAGCCTGTGGATTATTTCATCCTCATACTGCAGGTGCGTGGACGTAACGAGGTACAAAGTGAAGGACATATTGCAACATCGGCCCCGCAGCTGGACTCCTGCCTTTAAAGCCATTTTACAACATAAAATTAATTCATGTCAATTACTAGAGAACAATATTTCATTCATTAAGAGAGTAATAACAGTATTTGTACCCTATACGTTACACTAAACACATTTAAGACAGGGACATGCTGCTGTTAGTACTACAAGCTATTGTTTTCCTCGTCCCCACAGTTTTTTACAATATAGCCATCCATCTAACAGAGCTGTACTACAGGTTTGTTCTCACAGGGGCCAAGCATCCTAAAAAGGTATGCATGGTATGATTGCACTGCAGGGCAAACAACAATACCATAGATAAACAGCTCATTAGTAATACAAATGTCTGACCTAAGATATGACGCATACTGTAACTCTTCAGAATAAACTAAAAGATGTGGCTAGTGTGAATAAAATTATATACTGTATAAATTAAGGACAGTAGTTTCAATTCTAATTAGAAAACACCAGGAGATAGAAAGTGAAATATATGTATTTCCATGTTTCATGTTATAAATTAACCAAATTTCATGTTCCTGTACTGTACTTCAACAAATGTAAAGACAGTAGAGCATCAGTAGTGGTACAGTATACCCATCCCTCTTTTTTCACCCTGCCACTCTCTCTTTGCAGACACCTAAAAGAAGTCATGCTATAGAGTTACAATTGTTTATGTAAAAGCAGATCAAAACAAGAGCTGCTGACCTTCATGTAGCCTTACAGTCCGAAAACTGGTCTGAATGTCTGCTCTGTCTCTGTCTCTTCCTCTTTGGTGTCAAGTCTTTAAAAAAGGCTCAAGATCAAGGGAAGTCCCAAATCACTGGGGCTAAAGTGGAGTTGAAAGTTGATTTTCGATCATGAAAATGCAACATATAAAAAGAAGGGCTGTCAAAGTTAATGAGATAACACGTTAACACAAATTTGTTTTAACGGCACTAATTTGTTTAACGCATTAATGCACGTTTTTAGGTTGTACGGGCTCAGTTTTAAAGCTAGACTGAAGATACTGGTATCATATAAAACAAAAAAAATGAAGGAATCCCTTGGTACCAACCATGTCATACTAGCTTGTTGTGAAGGAGGTTAAATAATGCTCCAAACTTTCTCTACATTTTGGCGAGGAAAAACTGGCATGGTCATTTTCAAAGAGGTCCCTTGACGTCTGACCTCATGATATGTGAATGAAAATGGGTTCTATGGGTACCCACGAGTCTCCCCTTTACAGACATGCCCACTTTATGATAATCACATGCAGTTTGGGGCAAGTCATAGTCAAGTCAGCACACTGACACACTGACAGCTGTTGTTGCCTGTTGGGCTGCAGTTTGAAATGTTATGATTTGAGCATATTTTTCATGCTAAATGCAGTACCTGTGAGGGTTTCTGGACAATATTTCTCATTGTTTTGTGTTGTTAATTGATTTCCAATAGTAAATATATACATACATTTGCATAAAGCAGCATATTTACCCACTACCATGTTGATAAGAGCATTAAATACTTGACAAATCTCCCTTTAAGGTACATTTTGAAAAGATAAAATATGTGAGATTAATTTGCAAATTAATGGTCATTAACTATGGACAATCATGCGATTAATCACGATTAAATATTTGAATTGACTGTCAGCCCTAATAAAAACAAATATATTACTGATATGCACATCATTTGTATATTCCTCAGTCCACTAAGTCAATGTGTGTAATCGCCCTGGATCAAATGAGGCTCGTTGAACAAGTGTGGGTCACTGCCCTTGAGACCGGGGTTTTGGAGCAGATTGGGAGCTATTAAACAGAGTACGGATTTTCTACAAGTAGTAAAAAGGAAAAGAAAGAGGGAGGGCAGGAGGAATAAATATATCTGAGCAGGAACTGCAAAGCTGTAGCGGAAATCCTATCTGGAAAGGGTAATCGACACAACCTAGCACTAATGCTCCAAACTGGAAATGCACAATTGAGTGTAAATTAGACATAAAGTAAGTGTGCAATAGCAAATGTACAGAGCATAGTTTGTTTAACTCTTTGTTCTTTGTCATCTTTGGATCTTTCACAGGGGAAAGTGGAGGTGGAGGCAGGAAAAGAGGGGATGAAGTTTGAAGCGGGACCGTTCTCCTTCTATGGGATGATGGCGCTGACAGCCTCGCCAGGTAAGATCTCAGACCGGTACACCTGCGCCTCGTCCAAAGTAAAATCCAGTTCCTTAGAGTGTTAGATTTTTGTCAGTTTAACGTCCAGGGAAAAAAAATCCCCTGTTGGATTAAACTATAAGAATGCAGCATGGTATGCAGGTCTTCTCTCTTTTATGAAGAACTAGGCCAGGTTCCCAACCTATTTACCTTGAAGCCTCCCCACCTGTATCTAAGAAAAGCTGAGCCCCCAATATTTGTCATTGTTTTGTGTTGTTAGTTGATTTCCAATAATAAATATATACATACATTTGTACAGTATAAAGCAAGCATATTTGCCCACTCCATGTTGATAAGAGTATTAAATACTTGACAAATCTCTCTTTAAAGCTAAATTGGAGCAAATATGATTTAAAAAAGTTATTTTTATAAAACGGTCGCTATTGTGTCAGTAGTACATGAAATAGGTAACCTGAAAAAAAATCATGTGCCTCTGTGTCCTCCGGTGCTGCTAACGGCATCTGCAAGATTTCACAGACCGGAGGAAAACAAGCAGTCAGTGCTGATCTGTGGTCTGCTGTCCAGCTGCTGTCTATGAGAGCCGGCTGTCAATCACTCCCAAACTCCGACCAAACAGTCAAACTAGGCAGCGCTGATCAAATATGAATCAATATTATGTCACGTTAATGCCTATTTCTCTCCTCAGATGTTTTCAGAAGCATCTTGTAGCGTACTGTTTAGCTGTACAATGAGAAAGTTTGGGACGCCGCCGCCATTGTAAAATCTGTTGAAGGAACGCCAAGTTCCGGTCACATGACCGGAGCACAGCCAATAGGAACGCTCTCTCTCTGAAATGACCTGTGATTGGTCAAAGTCTCTCGTCACAGGCTAGATTTTTTTAAAGCCTGAAAACAGAGCCATGAGGAGGAGCAGGAGTCTAGTTTTCTCTCAGAACACTTAAATTACAATATGCTGAAAGGTTATTATGGAATTAATGCCCAATGATGCCAAAAATATTCTGCTTACTGCCACTTTAAGGTACATTTAGAACAGATACAAAATGTGCGATTAAGTTGCGATTAACTACAACCAATCATGCGATTAATCGCCATTAAATATTTTAATTAATTGACAGACCTAATAAAGTATAAACACTCACTGTTCTTACAGAGTACAGTATAGCTCTGACATATTTCTTTGCTCTAACTTCAAGATCAGTACGCACTGCTTGATGTGAAGATGCAAAAAAGCCTTTTAGCAGCAATATACGTCAAACTTGCCTCGTCCACCATCTGTCATCACGTTGTCCTTTGTGTCACCAAGCTGGCAAAGTGAAGATCAGTTCAGGGCCTTCTGTGACTAAAAGCCTACATTCCCTTTGATGAATGTTTATGAACAATGATTGTAAGACTGATAAGGCTGTCCTGCAGTGACATCATGAGAAAGCGTCACCTAGTGAGTCCTCTCAGTTCATTCATAAACTACAGTACTATTCTCAGCCTTGTCTCAACTATTCTGATTCACGTGGGTGGTGAGACCTGAGAGACACCTACTGGTGAAAGAGTAGAGTAACCTTCCTGTCCTGTGTGCAGACAGAAATCAAATACTTTATGATGATACATGATGATGATGATGATGTGCATTTTCTTTGACTTCATCTTTAGCTGCTCAGTAGCAGTTAAGCGGATTTAAATTGATTTAATCCAAGTTTACTATGTGTTTTTATGCACTGATTATGTCTCAACTTTGACAGCCTGTCCTCTTTCTTTTCCTCTTCTTTTCTATCTCCCCCCCAGTGCCTCTGTCCCTGTCTCGTACATTTGTGGTCAGTAGGGCTGAATCATTAGCAGGATCTCCAGGTAAGTGGCCTTTTCTGTCTCTACATAACACCCATCCTCACAATAAGCATATAAACAATAAGAATGTTTTTGCTGAAATTGTGTCTTCAAACCTTGCATGCTTTGTGTAAACTTAACACAAGTGTTTGGTCGTTTTGATCCTCATCGTCTACGTGTTTCTTTTTGTTTCGCGTGACCAAAAATACAGTGTCGATGGGTGCATTGCTGAACGTCTGATTGTACCTGAATGCAACATGTACTGTATATTCATGTGCGTGAAAGAGAAAGAGAAAGAGGGAGAGGGAGAGGGAGAGGGGAAAACAGATTCAGATGGAGACTTAACACCCTCATCGCCTGAGCCATTAGTCAAGTGGCTGAATGGTGCTGTAGACTGGAGGCCCCAGAGCGGACCCAGGCTCCGCCCCGCTTGCCCCTAACCTTTAACCCTCCCACTACATAAACAAGACCTACAGCTACAGCCCCCTGCCGGACACCACTGAGCGCACATACAAAGACGCGCACGCACACATATGTTCACATGTACGCACACGCTCCACACACAACTACGGTACATGCTGCCACGAACACAAACACACCCACATGTATCGGAAATGCAGTTGAACAAATACACTCTTCCTCTCTTTAGCTGTGACCTACAGTGCACCTCTAAAACGTGCTTTTTTTACCCAGTTTGGCGCCCCGCTGCGCACACGTTAGAGTGTGTCTGCATGTACGTAAATGTGTGTATCCTTGACACACACCGCCTTTTTTTTCCTGTATTGACCTGGCCCCTGCGGCCCCTAGAAAGTGGAGTACTAATCCGCAAGAGTTCACATGCCAGGTCTTTGGCCCACTGCGCTCGGTCCGCACACACACTCACACACGTATTCCAACATGGGATTACATACATTCCAGTCGGCGTAGTAGCATTAGCGTTGGCCAAGCCGTTTCCACTTTGTTGTGTGTGATTTTCACTAGGCTTCTTTAAGAAGTGGAAAACATAATCTGGCTTTAATTAAAAAATACACAAAAAAACAGAACAAGTCTTCCATGTGGTAGCACATAGAAGGGAGCAGCATCACTGGAGACCACCGACTCAATACCTGATGCTGTGTGAAACTCTCCTCACCTATAGACTTGCGTTGAAATTAGATTTCCATACATCACAGCAAGCATCTGTGCACTTGACCTGGAAAAATGTCACCAAGAAAGTGCTGCTGATGCTGTTGAGCAGCTCAAGTAGTTTCAGAGAAAATTGTGAGTTTGAGCAGCTACATCACAAGAGTTTTTGCATATGTAGCTATCAAAATCTGCAAAATACATCCAAATAGATGACTTACTGTACTTACTACTGTGATGATTAACAGGTTCAGGCTATAGAGAGCACCTGACCAGACAAAACAACGATACGGATCAATAACAAGTGTCATATAAACTTGGAAGTATATCAGATTAGAGCAGTAGGGATGTGAAAGACTATCAAGTGATTGATGACTGGCACTTCTGTTTATTAACAAGACCAAGTCTACAACCATGCTAGCACTGTGATTCTCAAAGTGGGGTCTGTAGCACTCTGTCAGGGGGTTCGTGAAATACATAGAGCATATCTACAGATGGGGACCATGTGCGCAAATAAAACAAGAATATTGTGTCCATTACTCCCACCCACGTTAGCTTTGGGCCAATAGAAACTCTGATATGATCGTGACACATCATGTCAATCTGTCATGAATCACTTCACTCAGGGCGTAATCTTGGATGTATTAAGAGAAGTGGATACAGCGTTGGAGGCGGAGCCCCGTTCATTCCTATGAAAGTTGCTCAGTGGTGCATGAAGCCAAAATCAAGCCCCCAGGAAGTGCGCGTTGGTCCCAACTTTCGTGGTGGCCAAGCGGCAGTACTGCAACTTTTGTGTCAGTCACGTGACGCATTGGGCCCCAAAAGACTTTTTTCCATAGACTTACATTGGGAAAGAGACGTCTGTAAAATTTTTATTTTTTTTAGGTGAATCAACTTCCCAGTACGAACACCTAAATAGCCCTTATTTAAAAAATGTAGTTTTTAAAGTTGTAAAATGAACTAATAGCTGAATCCGGAGTTATTCCCTTCCTCTTTTCATGTGAATGAGACCCAGACCGAGGCTGGAGCGCGAGCCGTGACGACGGTGTGACGTTGGGACCCTGTGACCAAGTCAAGCGGCGCAGTAGCGTCCGCTCGGTCACATGGCTCGGTCACGCGGTGTCGTCACGGCTTGCTAACTCCTCCTCCCAGCCCTCGCTCCAGCCTCGGTCTGGGTCTCATTCACATGAACAGAGCATATTTGTCTTATCTGTTTATCACTATCAAACAGGTCTGAAGTATTTAAGTTGAAAAGTTTTAGAATACAAGTAGTTCCATCGGCATCTAGGAGTACAAATGGTAGTAAGCATTAATGCTTAATCGGTGTTACGATTAAGAGGGGGTCCTTGGAAAATGTTCTCCCCTTTAAAGGGTCCCTGACCCCAAAAAGTTTGAGAAGCCTTGTGCTAACAGCTGTATGAGGCTGTACTTAAGTAGCTAAATGCTAACATCAACATTCTAACATGCTCAAAATGACAATGCTAACATGTTGACGCTAATAAGGTGTAATGCTCACCATCTTTGTTTAGAGTGTTTGCATGCTAATGTTAGCTAATTAGCACTAAATACAGAACAGCAGTGGTTGATGAGTTTTTCAGGTATTTGGTCATAAACCAAAGCATATGACAAATTAAATTGTTTTGGCCTGATGATGGTTCCAGAAGAAAAGTCAGAGGATCACCAAAGTTATTCAAATTCACCCTGTGGGGAACTTGAATGTCTGTGTCAGATGTCATGGCAATCCATCTAATAGTTGTGAAGGCATTTATTACAAAACCACTATTTTGAACCGACTCATCTCGTCTGGGCTCCACAGATATCTGTACTGAGTTTCATGGCAATCCATCCAATAGTGAGATGATATATACTGTATGTGTCTGGACCAAAGTGATGTACCAGCTGACCAACAGACCGACATTGCCATCCAGAGCCATGTTGCTAGCGTGGCTAAAAAATGTTGCAAATTGAGAGCTTGTAAATTGTTCTTAAATTCTGCCTATAAGAAATCTCGGTTGTGAAAGAAACTAAACAATCCCTAATAAACCAAGGTTGGAACATTTTTCTGGTATACTTTTGCATTTCCTTGCATTACCAGGGGTTTAAATGTATTCTCCTCTCCCATCACCTCTTTACAGAAAATAAATCTCCTCCACGGCCATTTGGACTGAACCACTCAGACTCCCTGAACAGGAGCGATCGTATAGACGCCATCACCCCGACTCTGGGCAGCAGCAACAACCAGCTCAACTCCTTCCTGCAGATCTACGTACCCGACTACTCAGTCAGAGCGCGCGCAGACCTGCAGTTTATAAAGGTGAGAAAGGCACACTGAGGCTCATGTGTGTATATATAATAGACGCTGTTATGTAAAGGGCATCAAACATGGAGCTAAAAGAGAGTGAATTTGGACATGTATTCATCAGGTGGCCAGAAATATGACTCCAAATGAGTCATAATGTTGGTCCATTTCTGCTGGATTTATAAATATGTGATAACATGTCAATATTGTGTTTTTGTTCTGCTGCCCCCAAATGGTCAAAATACTCAATTAATGCTGCTCTAAGATTTTAAAGTTAAAGAGAAATGTAAATAGTATAATATATACAATAGTTTTATATGAGGGGTGAAAGTAACAAAAATTAATTGATAAAAATGGAGGTGATGAAAATGGATGTGAAATGAAAAATTAAGTGATAAATTATCAAGTGATTTGATTCATTTATAGCCGATTTGTCTAAAATATTTGTGACATGATGAAAACAGAGCCATGTTTCATCATTTTCTCCATCTTACATACATTATTCATCATTCACAACATTAAATTGTCATTTATCATTTAAGGAAAGTGGCTGCAAGGGTGGACGTAAAACAACGTTTTGCGACATCACGTCAATCTGTCATGAATCACATCACTGAGGGCGTAATCTTGGATGTATTAAGAGAACTAGATACAGCGTTGGAGGCGGGGCCCCGTTCATTCCTATGAAAGTTGCTCAGTGGCGAATGAAGCCAAAATCAAGCCCCCAGGAAGAGCGCCGGTCGTTGATCCCAATTTCCGTAGTGGCCAAACGGCGGTACCTCAACTTCCATGTCCGTCACGTGACGCCATTGGGCCCAAAAATACTTTTTTTTTTAGGTAAATCAACTTCCCAGTATGAACTCTTGAATAGTCCTTATTTAAATCATTAGGTCCTAAAAGTTGTAAAACACACTAATAGCTGAATCATGTTGAATGAGACCCAGACCGAGGCTGGAGCGATGGCTGGGAGGCGGAGTTAAAGGAAACGCTACTGCACCTGCTCTATGGGCCCAATGGATGTGGAAGATCGCCGGAAAATCGCCGGAAGATCCGGGTACTTTTCCACTCGGAAGTCGAGCCATTTTGGCTTCATGCACCACTGAGCAACTTTCATAGGAATGAACGGGGCCCCGCCTCCAACGCTGTATCCAGTTCTCTTAATACATCCATGGTTGCAAACGATAAATGTCAGTTGGGTGTTGTGAATATTTTTGTTACTTCTGCCCAAAATGTCAATAAAAACCATGTGTGTTCTTTTTTTTTGATAGTAAATTATAATTGTTTTGTGTAGTAAATGATGAATGATGAATGTGAGATGAGGAAAATGATGAAACATGGCTCTGTTTTCATCATATCACAACTGTTTTAGTCAAATCGGCTTTAAATTAATCAAATCACTTGATAATTTATCGCTCCATTTTTCATTTCACAAGCATTTTCATCACCTCCATTTTTAGTGATTCATTTTTGTAACTTCCACCACCTCATAGTTTTCTCAGTTTGTATCTTGTTTTAATCAGATGTTTCCTCTGTGAGGGGCTCTTGCCACTCACCAGGTTGCTGGTTGGGTTAATGATCTGTGAGGAGGATCAGCTGTGGAGCCTGATTGTCTCTGATGAGGATCCGGTGTGTGGAGCCGATATCTACCCCTGGTTTCAGTGCTCAGATAATGACTCACTGTCTCATTGTGAGCTTCTTTCTGTCCCTGTTCTCGCTGTGTAGAGGTGTGCGAATTAGCAGATGTTACCATGTGAACCTATCTGCATGGCACACCATTTACTGTCAGAGTGGGGTCGGTATGGGGGGCCTGGCTGCTCAGTTTTGACCTGGTATTGCTGCCAGTGTCTTTTTCTTTAGTCGACTTCACTTGGTTTCCCAGAGAGTGTGCGATTTTTGTGGTTACCCTTCTCGGGATAACTTTAAGATTCCCCTGGTCTATAATTGCGTCCCACTCCTCCTTACCCTTACAGAACGAGTCAGCCACTGTTGGACACAGCGCATCCGTCCACCATCGACCCCCAAGCTTCAGAGCTTAACACGTGTCTAGCATGGGCAGGCTATCACTGCGCATGCCCCCATGAGCAGACTCCAAGCACTAAACCTTGTAGTCCACCAAGCACCCGCAGTTCCGCCCCACAGCCACGTTGCAGTCCATGAACCCAAAATGCCGGCACCTGCCTGCTATGATGGGCATCCAGGAAATAGTAAAGGGTTTACCACCCAATGTAGTCTGGTGTTTGAGTTACAACCCTCCATGTTTAGCACAGAACGAGCCCGGGTAGCATCATGGATGTATAAAGAGAACTGGATACAGCGTTGTAGGCGGGCTCCCGTTCATTCCTATGAGAGTTTATCAGTGGCGCATGAAGACAAAATGGCTCAGCTGCCGAGTGATACCCGGATAAGTACCCGGATTTTTGCAACAGTCCCTGTAAATATACAACACTTTACAACCAAATCAACACGTCTACCATTTACTAGACTTGACATTTGTTCCAATGTGACACGACAATATGAAATGTCTATCTTAGTTTGAGCAGTTTACGTCTGTACAGGTAGTTGCACGGAACTAACATTTGCAGTTTGTTTGGTAATGTTCCTTGGCGAACACAAAATGCCATTTGCACATGGCCAGTGAGTCGGCATCGATGCAGACTCGCTGCTGGAGGGCTATTCAGTATAACCCACTTCCGAGGGGGCGTTTTGAGAAAGGCCCTTTATATCTCTTCTCTTAGATAAGGCTCTTTTGGGAGAAGCAGACTTCTGTCTGTTCTGATTTCGCTCTTTTCAATGAGGAGAGTTTTTGGCCACGACGTAAGCGGCCAAGAAGTGGCTAAACGTCTTATTGCTGTACGTCATCCGTTATCCGTGCCCCATCAGAGAAGGTTAAAGACGAGATAGCCCACATTCCCACTCCCTCGAGGAATTGATTTCCTTGATAATTCGGTTTGATAATCGAATCCGTGAACGCGACAGAGATAGAAAGCAAGTTCAGCCCGCCCCATGTCGAGGGGGGATGGAGTTTAGCATTTCTCAGGAAACGCCCGAACCGCTCTGCGGGCCTCTGAACAGTGATGTACCCATGCAAATAGGGCGCATGTGGTTCTCTTGGGTAGAGAGGGAGACACATATGATCAGTGGGTCCTGCCTGTACTGTGGGAAGGAGGGCCACTCCATTCGTACGTGCCCAGTAATTCAGAAAAGAGAAGTGCAGGGGAACTAGTAGAGTCGTCAGTCGTCAATAATCCCCTCCCGGCAGTCAATAACTGCACCTTTCTGTCAGTTGAGTTATCATATTAACAAATAGAACCTCCCAGTGTGTGTGGATTCAGGTCCAGCGGGTAGTTTTATTGACTCGACCCTGGCCCCGAAATCTTAAACTGCCCATCGTCAATGCATGGGTGACCTTTGGGTATAAGGTGGGTTGAAAAGATTACTGGCCACCTTAAAACTCGCATTGACAGACATGTGGAAAATATGTAGTTTTTCATTATTGATGCACCTAATGTACCACTCTTTTTTGGGACACCCGTGGCTCAAGAAACACAATCCTCACATCAACTGGGGGTAAAGGGCGGTGTTAAGATGGGGTCTTGATCACCTGGAGGATGAAGACTGTTGTTCTGGGGGCTCAGCAGCGGGAGCATGACCCACGAGGGGTGGTACGATTATGTACGATTATGCGATTATGAGTACAACTGCAGGTTCTTCATTGGGGTCACTTGTAACGTCTTACTAGTCGTCCACTCTCATTGTGAGAGGTAGTGAGAGCTTCATTGTGTCGCTTGTTCTAGCTGTGTAGAGGTGTGTGAATCAGCAGAAGTTACCACGTGAACCTATCTGCATGATTTGCTCACCGTTTTCTGTTAGAGTGGGGTCAGTCTGTGTGGCCTGTCTGCTCAGTTTTGACCTGGCAGTGTCTTTTCCTTTAGTTGACTTCACTCGGTTTCCCAGAGAGTGTCAGCTGCTCAGCAGTAGTGTTTTAGTTTACCATCTGAGTCCACTAATCTAAATATCTTAGTGAGGGTAGGGAGCCTTTGTTTTGCTTACGATTCTTAATGTAGTTACCCTTCTGGTGCAAACTTTAATATTCCCTTGGTCTACAATTGCGTCCCACTCCCTGTTACTGTGACATCCTCATGTAGATATCTACAAACTAACATATTTATGTGACACTCTAGGGCCTTGTTGTGGCAAAACAAGAGCTCTTATTGGATATAACCAGACATGGTTGTCTATGAACTTTCAAGAAGACAAAATGAATCATGTGAGAATCAGTCTATCCTTCTTTTTACTGTCCAATCAATTGCTGTTTTAATTTTATTTGTGTATTTACTTTATTAGTAAATTAAATATTTATTCTTGTCAAGGTCGAAAACTCTCAATGGACACTAAAACTCTTTACTGAAACCCATTTAGTCCTCATTTAGTGGTATGGATACTATTTTAAAATCCCTATTAGATGACTACCAAAGTGATAATAGACAGTAAACTGTATGTTGCAATAATAATAATTATAATAATGAAAAAAAGCTTTACGATAAAAAATCGGCTACTGATTTCGTACTTGTGAGATCATCGGACAGGTCGCTTTGGAATGCAGGTACCTACCAATCAATCACAACCGTCTTCGGTGACATTTGACCTCATCACGCCTCCATCCTCTCTGTTTCCTAGGTAACACGACAACAGTACCAGAACGCTGTGATGGCGTCACGGATGGACAAGACGCCTCAATCGACAGACAGTGAGTTCACCAAGATCGAGCTCACGCTGACGGAGCTCCACGACGGAGTGGAGACGCCCGCCGTCGTCGTCACCACCACCACGGCCAGCACCACCACCAGCACCACCCCCGCCGTGTCCGTATCCGCGGCCAACGAGACGTCCCACCTGCTCAACCAGCAGCAGAACTGTGTGGGCCTCAGCAGGAGCAACCACAGCGCCCACAACGAGGGACCCATCTAGCCCCCGCCGAGCCCGGTGGAGACCCAGACCCTCCACCCTGTCTCGTAGGACACACGCGGAGGAGCGGTGGCGTAAGATGGAGATGAGGGAAAGTGGGGAAGCGGAGGCGGGTGGAGTGAGGGGTTCTGCTCCAACCAGTAGCCCCCCAGTCAGTCAGTCAGTCAGTGAGACCCTTTCACGGAGGGGCAGTGGGGGGGGGAGACGGGTGCTGCGTCACCCTGAACGCCCCCCCACCTGAACGCTGTCAGAATCCCCGCTGTACTACATCCTCTTACAGAGGGTGCACCACTCGGACAGTACCTGTGACTGAGCTTCTATTTTGGGACAATCTGACACTTTCATAGCGGTGACTTGGACTAGAGGACGACAGAGTGCATGCAGCCCCTGTCCCGTTCCCCTACACACACACACACACACACACATACACACACAAACATAATACAACACTCGCTGTATTTTCTCCTCAGGCCAAAGACATTGGTCCCCCCTTTTCTTACACTGGACACAGACTGTTTTTGCTCACATACACACACGTATTCAAACACAACCACATTCACACACACACACACACACACACACACACACACACACACACACACACACATGCAACCTACCCCACCCCCCACACCCGTGCATCTTTCAGGGAGGCTCAGTCGACTGTTGATCCCATCAACGAGGACTCAAACCCAAACAAGCAGAAGAGAACGGTCGGTCAAAGACTGCACCAAAAACCGCTTTTGAAAGAAACCGTTTAAACCACGAACCAAGAATGTTTTCCTGTATTTATTTATTTTATAATATTGTATGTATATATGTATGCGTGGAGACACGATATGACATAAAACTGGCATACGAGCATGCACGAGCATGCCCGCAAAAAGGTGTGCGCGGGGGGCACACGTGTCATATCGTGAAAGGACATGCGACATATATGGAGACGAACATCCATTCGTGTATATGAGGAGGTGAGGGTCTTTTACAGATACAGTATGTATATTACAGATCTTGTTATTTTTACTATTATCCTAAATTTGATCTTTTTCACCTTTTAAAAAAAAAAAATCACACTATTGCCTTTAAGAGAAATCATATAATTAATTATTTTAACAAAGTGCAATGAACAGCAATTTATTTAAGAGATGATTATGGATAAAATCGCTGTATTATAAATTGACAGATATATTTGTATGTATGTACTGTATGTATATGTATATTTGTATTTTTTTTTTTTTTTTGCTAAACTGCAGCCATCCACAAGCTAAATTGTCCTTAAGTCAGTCTCTCTTTCTCTTTGTCTCTTTCATGTTTTTGACCTCAAAACACAATGTCTACTATACGTTCATATGGGAGTAATGATGCCTAGACTATTCACCACAGTGTAGCGGAGGGTGTGTGAACGTGTCATAACCCTAACCCTATGCATGTGGAGGTTGTGTGTCGTCTTTTTTTTTTTTTTTTTTTTTTTGCCAATTTTTACGCATAATCAAACTTGATAATTGCACAGTATTAATGACCTCATCTAACATGTTGAGCATCATCAACGTCACAAAAAGTAACCTCGACATTAAACGTGTCCATGAATGATACACAGCTATTCCACTGTTTATGTGTGAATGTTTTTTTTTTTATTATTTTTATTTTTATTTTGCATGCGTGTGTGTGTACAAAACACACCCCGGCGGTTCAGCAG
Organism: Sebastiscus tertius; assembly: GCA_916701665.1. NCBI lineage: Eukaryota > Metazoa > Chordata > Actinopteri > Perciformes > Sebastidae > Sebastiscus > Sebastiscus tertius. The sequence goes on along the minus strand of CAKAOH010038768.1, from coordinate 41,663 downwards.
TGAATGTGAAAGAGACTTTTTACTTGTTTTGGCTTCCCCCCCCCCACCACACTACACAATGTAGATTATAATCCATGTTTAATAACGTTCGAGTTCATTCAGATCAAAAAATATTCTTCTTCACAAATGCTGGCTGCTATTAAAGAGAGATATTTATATTCATTTCATTTTATCTTAGAAACACTGTACCCATATATGTTTGTTTCTTTCACAATTTGGGACTAAATTTGCGTTCTTGCGGAGAGTTAAGACGAGAAGATCGATCTTCCCGTCTGGCTCTCGGCAAGAAAAGCAAATGTCGGACTATTCCTTGAAGTCTTTTTTATTTTTATTTTATTAGTATTTTTGTTTTAGTACCTTCTTGCCCTTATTGTTTTACCTCATAAAGACAGGAATGAGTTTTAAGTTACTGTATGTGTGCTTGAAATTTTTCCTTAAAGCTACATAAGTCTTATTGTAGAATAATTCTGTTTACTTCATATCTGTAGAGGTTTAGATTTTTAACTCTTTAACTACTTTGATTCCACTTCCAGGCCTGTTCATTAACATTATGTGTACTGTACGCTGGCAGTTTTTCTTGCCACCTTACAGGAAACGACAAGTGTCCTAAAGATTAATATTCAGTTGCAGTCTGTAACCACTGGCGGTCGCTGTTTCCACATGTAATCCCACGTGTGGACAAACGGCCCCTCCATCTGCTCAGCCATGAAGGGCCGTCTCGGTTGTATAACCACACAATAAGAGTATACGTCTGCGTTGTTTGCAGCTGTGTTCGCTGTTGTTTATTGTTTACTTGAAAGTGCTCCTATGCAGCAGGCCCAGCTCCTGCTCTGCAGGGACAATCACTCCAGAGATACAGCGATGAATGATGATCAGATTGTGAGACTGTGTTTGGGACATTCATTCATACTCAGTGCCTGACAGGAGAACAAGAAGCATGATGACAATTCAAAAGTCCAAACGCACAACCAGGGGGGTGGGGTGGGGGGTTTTAGGGACATCAGCTGTGACTGGGTTATTTCAATATTCTGTTATTATCTTCTTCTTCTTCTCACACACTCCCATCCTTCTGCTGAACACAAGAGAGTATCATCCTTCCACTATGTGAATGCTTTGCAGGCCTGTGTTTAACCGGTCTTCTGTCCATCCCAATGCTGCTATTGTACCCATGTGCTGTCCATAATGCTTCTTCTACCTGACGACAACATTCCCATTGCCTCCTGCAGCTGGTGGTTTAATAAAAAAGTGAATGATTAACAGACAAGACAGTTGGTGGCTCCATGTACTCCGTCTACAGCGCTGCCGCTGCTGCTTCGAAGTGTTTATTTCTTGGTGTGCTTTAGCAATAAAACAAAAAGCCAGTTGCTAAATATGAGTTTCTTCTGGATAATATATGCACACTTTGTATTGTGCTTTTACTTAAGTAAAGGAACTGAGTACTTCTTCCACCACTTGTGTAATATAAATTATATCACTGGATTATAAATATTGAAACAGCTGGTAAATGTGGGGCTAATTTTGACTACTTTAATAGTCAGTCAGGTATCTAAATCCATAAAAAAAACAGAATTTATTAGTTGATTTTTATTTTGTATGAATAATTTGAATCTGAAAATAATAGTGACTAATATAAGACAAATGTAATGGAGTAAAAAGTACAATATTGGCTTCCAAAATGTAAAGAAGTAGACGTACCAAGTAGCATTAAACGGAAATACTCATTTAAAGTACAAGTACCTCAAAATTCTACTTCAGTACAGTACTTGAGTAAATGTTCTTACTACTGATTTAAATAGTACATCCAGCCTGTAAGATATAAACAACACAACAACAACAAGAAAATTATTAAAAACTATCTTTATTCTACATTTTTATGTAATTTACCTCAATGTACAGTCTGTAGGATAATTTCTGGAAACAAACAAACAAAACACTGTCCGGGAGAACATGAGTCGATATGCATAAAAACAGAAGATTACCATAGTTTAGAAAGTGAAAGGTGACTGTTTTGGCACCTTGTTGTAAATGTGGATGCATTCAGGGCATCACAACGAAGGATTAAAAACCCTCTAAAGCACTGAAACCTGCTCGCCAGGCTTTAGTTCGTCTGAACGACAGACTCTATTTGGAAAAAAATGATAAGAAAATGGAAATGTTTATTTACAGTTCTGTAAACCAAGACCATTTAAAAACACTGGCTTAGAAAAATAAAAATAACCCCATGGTATTGATTACAAGTAACATATCTGTTACGGTACTTCACATGCTATTCACATTTCCCCTCATTGTTGGTTTTTCTTCTTTTTTTTTTACTACAGGTTTGCAGTTTTTTTTTTCCCCCTGTGTAAACTACATTAACAAATGTCAAAAATAGCTTTTCCAGTCCACATAAAAATAAAACCAATGCTTCCATAACCACCTTAGCAGAACGGATATGCTTCATTTTTCACATGCATAAAAAAAATATGCAAAGAAAAGACAGTTGACTATTTCCTATTAGCAATGCAGCTGCCTCATGTAGCATATCCAGTCATTCCACGTTCCAAGAAACAAAATCAAAATACAAATATTATATTTGTAAAAAGAAATAGAAAAAAGAAAATACTAAAAGAGAACAAACAGCAGTAATATGTTTCTAAATGTCCTACAAGCTTTTATCCAACGAATCACCACATAGAGTTTCATTCACCTTTTCTCTCCACACCACATCAAGCCAAACCAAAAAGTAGACGGCATGTTTCTTCCCTTTTGTGGCCCAAATCGACAGGCCGATCCAACACTCACAGGACTGATACAGCATGTCAATGTCAAGACTGAATATAAAAAGGTGAGGAAAGTTAACATTCAGGATACACTGGTTAAAAAAGGAAAGAAAAAAATAAATTTGACATGCCAGTGTTACCTGGGTTAAAGGCCCTGAAAACCTATTTTCTCCATCAGCTCCTCGCTATATGGGCGATGGGGTCTTACATGAACACGCTGTTTTCTCTCAAAGTTTGAACAGGATTTGTTATTTCACATGAGAGATATCAGAGTTTCTGTTTTTTCTCTGCGCTCTTAGCACTGGTCTGAAGTGGGCGGGGCTTCATTGGAAAAGGTGATGTCATAAACTTCTGTTTACCAATCAGGATTTAGCAACTTAAATCAAAATCTGATGACAGTTCAGCTGTTTGGTCACAAATCAAGTTTCCATCCAAATTTAGTGCATATTTTAAAGGGGACCTATTGTGCTCATTTTCAGGTTCATACTTTCTGGGTTTCTACTAGAACATGTTTACATGCTTTAATGTTAAACTATTTACTTTTCTCATACCACCCCTAAAAGCCAAGTCTGCTCTGATTGGTCAGCTAGCCCACTCTGTTGTAATTGGTCAACCAAACCAAACTCTTTGGACTCCACTCTAACTTGCTTTGTTTTAGGGCGTGCCAAACTAGCTGCTATAGGTAGGTGTTATAGGCAAGTGTGTTACTTGGTGACATCACCACGTTACGGAAGAAAAGGTGGGACTTCAAGCAAGGCGTTTCAGGCAGTTCAGGAGCAGTGTTTCTGTGGACTTTGTAACTTTGCATATATTTAACATGCAAACAAAACTATATAACACACTAAAGGAAAGAGAAAAAGCACAAAAGCATAATAGGTCCCCTTTAAAAGAATGAAGATGCAGAATAATGCACACATCCATCCACAAAAGTGGAAATACTAGGAGTTGGTTTGAACAGCTGGTGGCGCCAACTCTCCAGTAAGGTGCCATTAAACCACTGCAGGAGAAGAGCATGCAACAGATAATGTAATAAAGAGATCGCCATTCATAAAAAAAAAAAAAAAAACGTATGTTTGAGGAAAGTTAAGGCCTCCTCATCATCTGATCTTTTTATCTGTCGCAATTTCTAATCTCGTCAAGTCACATGCTTTTTTATCACATGTCATGATTAATTGGCAACGTCTGCTTCCATTGCACTTTGTCCCATTTTGCTGGTGCTTTCTACCTCATGCAAGCATAAAAACTTTAGGATATTTTGTCAAATTTCTGGCATTTCCACTTTGGTTTTTGCAAATTGAAAATGGATAGAATAACAGTTTCACTCTTCATAGTTAAGTTAGTAAACTATCATGTTGCTTATTTAGTCATGCAAATGCAAAGTCAAACGCTTAGCTCAGCTGGTGACAAAAATCGAACCAACACTATAATGAAACGGTCACTTCACAGTGTTCAGAGGTCCAACAGAAGAATACTGTACACACTCTCTGTTGACGCGTTTCCCCCAGTAGATGACGCCAATAAGTCAGGGTCAGCAGATAAAAAAAAAAAAAAAACACCCATCAAAGCACCGAAACCAAAGAGATAAACGAAAAAAGTCAAATTTCCTTGCATACTGAGGCCACTTTCACGCTCCCGTTACACACTTAACAGAGATCACTCCACAGATGAACTGGTCAACCTTCCCTACTAAAATAAAACCCTCCGAAATAGTCGAACGCAATACTCAAGTTTTATCTTCCTAAATAACGGAACGGAAAAAATACTGCATGTTAGTTGCTTGTGGCGTTTAACCCTTTCACCTGATTTACAGAAACACTGCTGTACTTCAGGTTTGTCATTTAGAGTCTATTGGCATAAAATACGTTTACAGTGCTCCGTCCTCATTGTTGCTTGGTAACAAAATATCAGTTCAAGAGCCACTTGTGTAACACAACGTGTTCTCTCAACCAAACTTCAAACAAAGGATGCATCCGTTTAACGCCGGCTTGTGCTTCAGTGCTCCTGTGCTTCAGTTTAGTACAATGGATTCTTAGCTTTCCGCCACTCTGAGTGAGAAACACACACACACAGAGAGAAACACACACACCCTCACATACACGTTAGAACAAAGTAAAAGAGACTAAACTAAACAGATGAAAAACTGAATGTTGTTCCCATGTTGCATAAAAATGTTTTAATACAGTATGTGCATCTTTTCATTTTTTTGTTTTTTTAACTGAACAGTGCTTTTTGTTTGATTATAATGTGCATACTGCGCCAGCAAGGTTAGTCTGTTACGATCAAAACTACAGTTTACTGACCCACATCTGATGGATTTACGTATAAATGTGACTGCGTCTATTTAATCCACCAGCAGGTCTTAAATGAGCTTATAAAACACATTGAAGTGTGTGTGATGTTCTGTCTGTCGGACGGGGAAAATAATACACAAATCTAATTAAATTAATTAAAAATTATAAATGTTTCTTTTTTTCTTTTTTTTTTATATATATATATATATATATATAATAATGAAACTAGGAAAAGTTTGGGGTTTTAGAGGACCGAGCATGCACACAGTCTTCAGACAGTCATATGATCTGTCTCGCTACTGGTCCTTTTTACTTTCCTCAGCAAATCTCCAGTATGTGTGTGTGTGTTTGTGTGCATACAGTATTGTTAAACACACACACACACACTGGAGATACATTTCCTCGCTGCCTCACTTTGAGAGATAACTACCCGACTCTACTGGGAAACATGAGAAGGCAGAAACAAGAAAGAGGCTTTCTTCATGTCAAGCTTATTCCTCCTCCTCCTCCTCTTCCTCTTCCTCCTCATCATCATCCTCATCGTGGCAGTGAGTGATCTCCTGGGGAGTCTGGGGGAACAGGTTGGGAGGTTTGATCTCGCTGAAGGAGCGGGTCAGCTGGTTGCGTTTGCACTCCAGGTCCTTGCAATCGCTGCAGTGGGTGCGGTTGCGCGTGGCCAGCGGCGACTCCGTGTCGATGTCAACGTGGGCGTGTTCCACCGTCGACTCGTGGGGCATCTGGGGAGGAGGGAGGACGAAAGGTGAGAACTTGGCGACACTAGCCGGCTTACTGGAAGAGTCTGCGCTTTATTTAAAAGATGCTAAATTTCTATTGCTTCCGCACGGCTCTCAACATGGCGACAGCTGAGCTCGCAGCTAATGGTGCTAACACCGCTAATGAAAACAACTGAAAACAACTTTGTTTATTAAACAAAGACAAATGCTCTCCCCTCGTCCTAAAATGGTCCTACATCGATATTAGAGTACTTCCTAGTTTTGTGAATGAAGTGGTACAGTTGAAGCAGCGTTGCTGTGTGTGTGTTTCACCAATCAGCAACGGTCATCCCTGCAAACTCCCGCCCAAAAGTTCCAGTACTTTCAGAAAGTACTACCCCCCAACCAGGGCCTTTTTTGGCGGGTAAAAGGTCCCCAGAACTTAATTTAGACCCTGGTCCCTGCAGTCGAAACACAATGAGTTCCTCAAAAGGTTCTCCGGGGGAATGTTCCTGTGGTCGAAACGGGGCTTATTGCTCCAACGTGTCTTAGCACAGTAAGGACAAAACAACAAGACTCATGTTAGACCTTTAAAGACCTGGGACCCTGAGAGAAACATCTATGGATCAAGTTTTAGAATCTTAAAGGGACTATTTATAACTTTCAGAAATGCTTGTTAACAGCGACACCTGTGGCCGTTAAGTCGAGCGTGCATATGCGAGCGCGCATGGGATCCCGACCCGGTAGATTTATACGCTTAAAAAGTTACAAACAGTCCCTTTAATTGGTATGAGACAAATAAAGAAGCGGCATTCAGCCTTGACATTTGAGGGTTAAACGCAGCGACCCCTCAATTTACATCCAGAGACTCACCAGTACGTGTGCAGCTCTGAAGAGGTAGCTGAAGGGGTAGTACAGCAGGTTGATAAAGGAGGCTGCGTACAGGTCAGCGTAACGCATCACTTGAGAGGCGAACAAGGTCTGTCTGGAGCCGCTGCGGAAAAGGCTTCCCATCATGCCGTAGCACATGTCCATGTCGTGTGTCACTTTCTGAAAAGGCAAGAGGGAGAAGAGAAGACACTGGGGAGCCTGCAAAATCATGCCAAAAATAAATATTAACCCACTTCTAGAAGGATTTACTCCCCTAACCCTAGACAGTACAGTATCTTTATATATCAATACAACTGATCCAGCCATTACCTCGCCAGCCACTGAGAGAGTGGGTTATTGTTAGTGATTAGACTATATTAGACACATAAATGGTATCAAACACACTGTAAATACGGGCATTGATAACTAGACTGGCGTCTCCAGGCAGCCGGTGTTAAAAGCGTGCAGACAGGTCTCTTGTTGCCATAGAAACAGAGGGTGATTAAGGCCGTACCTTGACTCTTCTCTGAATAGTGCTGATGTCTGGCCTCTCGTTACTGCTGCTGTCCAGATGTCTGAGGAAGGACGAAGAGAAAGACGATGAGGGCGGTGGGGGATGAGGAGGATATGGATATCAGCTTGCTGAAAGATAACGTGTCAAAGAGGTGGCGCAACAGCGAGTCGTGCCAGGCTATAAATAATGTCAGTGAACCCGGTAATCAGGCAGGCCGGCAGCGAGAGCCAACCCCTTTCAACTTTTACCCTATTGACCCCGTCGCTCTCTCTCAAACGCGCTCTCGTTATCGCGGAGAGCAAAGAGCAGCGAAAGTGGGGATGTGGTGAGGGGAGGGTAAAGCTCTTACTTGTAGAGTTCCGCCAAGAAAATGTCCAGGCCCTGTAGCTCCTCAAATAATGCTGCAAAACATGAGAAGAGGGTGAATCTCACATGGATTGACAGTGCATATGCAGTGTTCTAGCATTAGTATAAACGCTCTTTGTGAGAATGTGATCATCCAGAGTCAGTGTTTTGACTTTGTACCTACTGATTATGTGATCTTTATCACGTTCAGCTTGTGTACTACTCGTGTCTTATTATGAAACGTGCAGGTCTGACATTGAAGCTGCTGTTCTAGGTCAGGTCCCTGTAGAGACTGTTTTCTAATGCCACTAGGACTGCAGTGAAGTGTGAATGCAGCTACATACACATGAACATGCGGTCAAACTGTTCTTTCTACACGTCCCTACTTCTATGCGTTTGTCTCCAGACTCACAGCTCTTGTCGGTCCACACGTGCAGCTCCTGGGCCAGCTCGGGTATAACCAGGAACGTCCTCCAGCCTTGGCGTTTCTTGGACTTGAGGATGTCTCCGAAGATGTGGTCCCCGATGTAGACTATGTCCTTCCCCTTGGCCCCCAGCAGGTCGCACACAATGTCTGAGGAACCTGGAGGACAATGACGTGACATTTAAAGTACCTGAAGTGTCTCATCAATCACACACACAACTAAACACCGGGTCAAAGAGCGAATGACTGGAGGAAAATAAGACTCGTACCTCCAGAGTAGACGATACCGTGCTGAAGAGGCCCGGTGTAGGTTCCTATCTTTAAACGCCCCGTTGTCTGAAAATGAAGAACACAAACATCAAGATTGGCGAGAGGGACCTCGGCACAATCACAGGGTGAAAAATAAGCTTAGCTTTGGTAAACCTTGAAAGCTGCATCCAGCTGTCAGACTATGCAGCTGTTATTGTGTATTTGAACGATATGTCAAGATAAAGAAATGTGAAATCCAGTCTTTAATTCAGGCTTTTCAAGAAGTAGCGTCAGGTGTGTGTCGATCTCTGAACCCATCAGCTATCGGTCTGTCGACGGATAAGCCTCCGGGGGGCAAAGGGCTATATTTCTGGGGTTCCGGTGTGGCCAGTGGATACCCGGCCCAAGACTTACTTTTCCGTGTGCTGCTCATTGTTTACAGTCCGATTACTAGTAGTAGCCAGTTTACAAGCTAATTTTAAACCAATGAAGAGCTAAATCCCTGTCAGATGATAGCCGGTGGGTTCCCAGATTGCATTTCGGCCAATACGTTCTACCTCTTTTGCTCTCCACACGGACTGTTTACCTTCATTCAACCAAAGCCTGCTCGAACGTGATTGGTCAATACTACTCGGAATACAAACAGAAACCAGAACGCTTCCGATGCCAAGCTCTTGTCCCGTTGCCAACAGATTCTACTTATGAATACATAATCTATTTATAGAGATTAGGTGTGTGTATCCAAGAACACTCCCATAGCATCGGAAAAAAAATGGATGCACGCACACTGACAAAAAAAAAGAAAGAATCAATCTATTGCAAAGATGACAAAATGTGAAACAATGTGACAAATAGGAATGTTTCAGTCATAGAGAGGGTATGTTGTTCTAGAGAAATGGCCAGTCCTTTAAACCTTCTTGTCACAGTTTTTCACATTTTGTCACATTAGCTCGAAAAAGCTGCGATGCAACTGGGCTGCAGCATGTCCGGATACGTCAGCGTTCTTCCATCCTTTGCATGTAGAGTCCATCCATGCCCTCCGCTCATGTTACTGGTCATTTTTAACACATTCCTGAACATCATAAAATCAGTTTCCAGATGGACTACACTACACGTTCCTGAACATAAGAACCAGCCTCCGATGAGCTGAGTTGAACAGAGTCGCAGTAATAAACTAACTATAAACTAATGTTTCCTGCCACCTTACTTTCACAGGTCGCATGCAGCACACCAATTGATAAGGTCCTCTCTCGTCTCAGCTGTGTGTTCTGTGTGTGTGCTGCTCACCGTGTCGACTTGTCTGAGCACCGTGCCCTCGCCGAAGAACAGCGGCTTCCTGGCGTCCACCAGGATCAGGTCAAAGTAGGACTGCCAGGGCCGGTGGGAGGTACCAGGCTGGATATACAAATACACATATGAGCTTAAAATGTGTCTCGCACATTCAAAACACGTCAAACTGCGATCAAAAGGAAGGGGAGGAAAGAAAGCTATGTTTTACCTTTGGGCCGTGTTGGAAGTCAAACAGATAGGTCATGATTTTCTGTGAGAACACAACACACAGATGGTTTAACAGACGAGTAGATCATTCTAAGAAATGGCTCTCTCAGTGAATTCATCATCGTCCGTCTCACCACTGCAGCTCCTATACTCACATCGGTGTATTTGTAGTCACTGTTGGTAGCCAAGAAAACCTTGGCTACTTCATTCATTCTGCTGAGGAGAAGAGGCAGTTTCCCCTGGTGGGAATGGAGAAGAAGAAAAGAAGCTTTAAGCATCTTTACAAACCAGCTCCTCTCCACAGAGCACAACAACAATGTGTTACACTGTGTGTCTGCTTGTGTGTGTGTGTGTGTTCTCTAACACAGTACACTTGTAGCGTCCTTGATGAATACAAACTACTTACATCTCTCACTACATATTTCTCCAAGTTCTCAACCGTCTTGACCTTCAGAGTACCCTGCAACATGAGACACGGGAGTCAGATTAAAATACTGAATACCTACATTTAAATGAATTACACAGTCTGCACTTCCCAGCTCAAGCCAGAAGCATCCATACCAGCTCATTTTCATTCAATAACGGTTAAGTAACAGTCATCAGTTACAACCCACACAGAACACGTGACGACTTGTGGCATTTAGCTGTGGGTTATACAGGATGTGTGAGCGGAAAGAGCAGCAGGGATAACAAAGCCTGACTTTTCTTTTCAGCTAATAAAAACAACAACTCCAAACACAACTTGTCAATAGTTGCAACATAAAAAAAAATTGGAAATGTGAAAATGAGTATGATGTGTAAATACTTACATACTTCCAATATATAAAAAAAATCTATTTACATGTGTATCTCCAGTGCACATGTGTGTTTATATACTTGTCAAGCATTGTAGGAAAAGCTCTCTGTGCACAGAATCGAACTGGGAATGTTTCACCCAACAGGGGCGAATCTAGGATCAGACGTTTAGGGGGGCTCAGCCCCTAATGAGAAAGAGAGCTTTCCTTTCAACATTGGAGGGAACACATATTAAGTGGTGGGTCCTCCCTCTAGGATATTTTGAACGTCAAACTCTTCATTTCCTGCATTCTGGTGAATTTTTTAGCACCAATTTCTGCCTTTTCTGCATGAAGTCATGGTGGAAATGTCTTTATTTATGTAAAAGAAAACACATAAATCAGGCGTCTCAGCTTTCCAGCCATACCCAATTTAAGTAATTCTAGGACTGTTTAGGGACCCCAGTATGCAGAAATATTCAAACACACTATTTTTAGAATAGGCAAAAATAACACATTTATACTGAATTCAAAAAACTGCATGGTTTTTTCCCCAAACTGCATGTGATTATCATAAAGTGGTCATGTCTGTAAAGGCTGAGACTCGTGGGTACCCATAGAACCCATTTACATTCACATATCTTGACGTCAGAGGTCAAGGGAGCCCTTTGAAAATGGCCATGCCAGTTTTTCCTCGCCAGAATTTGGCCTAACTTTGGAGCGTTAATTAACCTCCTTCCTGACAAGCTAACATGACATGATAGAAATGGATTCCTTAGGTTTTTATAATTTCATAAGATACTGATATCTTCACTAGCCTTCAGATTGAGCCAGCTACAACCTCTTAAAGACAGTAATGTCAGCCAGGATCGCCATTTGCTAATTATCTTTTAGGTGTGTTTGAATGAAATTTAAGTGTGCTTGAGCAGCCCTAAAAAGAGTCTAAAATCATTGATTATATGGGCCTGACAACAACAACTTCCTGTATATTCACCACAGATGTTTTAGATGGCTTTTCTTTCTTTTTTTGCAATGCTGTCTTGAGTGTCAAGAATATCAAAACCCCATAGGGTGACTAACATCCTGTTGGCTTTCTCTTTGACAAGTCGTCTTGATATTGGCTGAGTTTCTACCAAATGTGACGTGGCCGTTCACATCTGGTCTCTATGCTCTGGGTCATGAGTAAAGTCTTGGACCGCTTTTCTGGTGTGGTTTTGTTTTGTGAAAGCAAAGCAGACCAACCACATGATGTAGTGACAGTAGTTACTGTATGTGGTTTTAGGAAGAATACAAACTACTATTAAATGCATCCCTGTAATATTGCGATACAAAATGCCTTTTTTTCTTGTTCTCCGTTCATCACTCTTTGGACAGTAAACGAACACAAGGAGGTAAGAGTCAGGTGACTGCTGCATGAGCTGCTTTCAGTCAGAATTGGATTTCCATGTAGCGCTGATTGTGCAGGATCCTCAAAACTGTCCAATCAACAAGTCACCTGTTGGCCCACATTACTTCAAACTCACAAACCTCTTGCACAAATGCATAATCTCTCCTCGATCCAGACCAAATTAACAGAACTACAGGTGTGACAGCGACCCTAATGTTGGCTGCTTGCACAAGAAATATAAAAATCTAAAGGCCGAGATTGCCATCAACACTGAGCGTATTCATGCCCCGACAGGAGCATTAGCACTCAGGCATGAATGTGAAGCACGCATCATGTCGGTCCAATAACCGACACACCGAGGTTAAAATCACAAACATGAAAAAACGGTGTCTCACCTTGAAGTGGACCCAGTCGACAGCGTCGCGGACGTCCTGGAACATGCTCTTATAGGACATGAAGAGGTCGCCATTTTTGAAGCCGGTTTCACAGCTGGGGGAGAGGAGCAGAGACACACACGTACATAGCCGTCGGACAGGCCACATCTTTACAGAAGGTTTTTTAAAAACATGACATTTGTTTTTTTTGTTTGTTTGCTTTTAAATGGGATAGCCTTCCCTTGTTGGAGGGGTCCCCAGCCAAACAGGAAAGCAATCTCCCCCTAAAAGACCAACAACCAGGTTTCAGAGGACAAAGGACATGCAGCCATTCCAGATTACATTCTCAACAAATTTACAGGCCATTATATCTCCTTACAGTAACATTTTAAAAGATTATCTCATAGCTATATGTATATAGTTAGTGAGAACATGTTTCATTCCTATCTCGTTCTGAGAAGAATCCATGCTTTTCTACAATTAGTAGAAGAGATTAATAAATCATTGTTATAGAAAAAAGTACGGGGTCTTTGACCGACCTCCCATTTTATTTCCATTTTAAAACAATTAGCTTAGATTAGCAGTCGAGACACCTGGACCCTCCCATGCTGTAGGGCTTGCTCTTGACCCAGTTTGGCTTGCAACTGTCTTTGTGTCACCATGCGGTGCTCAGAAACTTGTTGCATGACGGATAGCGTCGCTAACGGCTCCTCACCTTGTGTATCTGTCACAGTTGGAGAAGAAATCCACAAGGCAAGCAAAGAGGTAGGTCTCTGTGGAGGAAGCAGAGAGGCAGGGAGAAGTCGTCAGTAACGAAGCGGCTTGATTGACCTGCAGTGACCTCCCATAACGTACAGCTTTTAAGTCAGGATAAAGCTCTTTTCTTGCTCGTCTAATTTCTCTTTAACAGTCCCCGTGGCGTTCTCCTCTGTGCTCAGAGACCTTACCTGGCAGGTTGAAGAGTGTGTTAAGGATATAAAAGCGCTCTGTGTCATCTCTCTGGATGAACTTGTTGGGGTACCGTTCACGGATTTCAGGGCTGGGAAAAGAGAAAAGACTAAATCTCTCCTGTGCTCATACATATATAGACGATGCCAGAGGAAATATACAACATGTACGATCTGTTTTAAGAGGATGGGGGTTAGAATGTTGGACGCACTCACCCTCGGAGGAAGTTGAATCCATGGACACAGACCAGGATATTACCGTAGGCGTCAACCTTCAACAGGTTTCCATACATGGTATCAAACACAAGGCCCCTGAAAGTCGGAGGAAACAAATGCTCGTATAAGTCTACAATACAGAATTAAATCTTTTGATCATACATCTTGTATTTAATTGCCATCGTTTGTGATGTGATTACAGATATTATCAAGATGGACTGAGAGGTATTTTACCCAGAGTGGAGCTGAACTTTGAACAGGTGATGTTCAAAGTCACTTATCCCTGCTTAATGTCTTAGCTACATCCACTGAGATTAGATCGTTAAAAGGGACTTAAGTGATAAGAAATGAGGCAATAAAAGCGCCAGACGGCGATCGTCGTCATCGTTGTCGTGACGCCTGTGTGGTTGGGTGTGATTGGTCTGACCTGGTGGGGAAGGATGGGTCGTAGACGAAGCTGAGCAGCTCCTGGGGGTAACCGATGGAAACCAGCCGCTCCACTGTGAGCTCAAAACCGAGTGACTCGTACTCCGGTGACTTGTACACTGCAAATGAAACATACACATACAAACAGTTAATTAAAATCACCCCAATAGAAGATCACAATACACGTGGTGCCACAGTGCAGTTTGGTGTCTAATCTCCTATAAGAGTCACAGATGTTGGCGTCGACATTTAAAACTATTGTGCACTGCCATGTAAAAGTTATTAAAAATGCTAAATGCAAGATTGGGAGCATTTCTATTGCCTCTGCACGGCTCTCGTCAAGGCAACGGCTGAGCCGGTGACACACGACCGACCTGGCTATGTCAACAAAGCACGGAGAATCTCTGATTACAGAAAACACGCAGAGGGAGAGCGACTCCATTCTCTGCTGATAACTGCTTTATCGTTAGTTATTGTTGGTCACAGTAAACTGAATTAGAACATAAACAATTAGTCGATTAATAAATTGGTCGATCGTCAGACAATGAATCTACAACAAATTTGATAATCAAATAAATATGTAAGTCATTCATCAAGCAAAAATGACAAACATTCTCTGATTTCAGCCTTTCAAAAGTGAGGTTTTTTGTCTGCTTTTCTCTGTTTAAAGTCATTGTCATCTGAATATTTTTAGTTTTTTTGACTGTTGGTCAAACAAAACAAATTATTTGAAGACGTCACGTTGTGCTCCGGGAACTTGTGATTGGCATTTTTCACTATTTTCGGACATTTTAAGGACAACATGATGAATTGCTAAATCTAAAAAATAACCCAACAACATATTAAATCGGTAATAAAAATATTTTTTAGTTGAAGCCATAAACTGAATATCTTTGTCAAAAAAATATTAAGTAAGGGATAACGTACAGCGAGCCGGTCATTGTTGTGAAATAAACCCCGACATGGACCACAACATAAAGCGGAGGGGTCTTGCATTATCCTGCTTATTATACAGCTACTTACTTAAGAAATCAATAATTTGACACAAAAATGGTCGTCCAGAGTCCAACATCAGGACTGTCTCCATAGCAACAGTCTGTTATACAGAGCGACGGTCTGTTATACATAACAACAAGTCTGCTATAAAGAAATAACAGACCGCAGAACGTTGTGATTGACCAATCAGAATCGAGTATTCAACCAAGCTGTGTAATAAGTAGTTTTAAAATATGATATAGGAATGTTTTTTTTATAAAATTAATAAAACAAATCAATATATGGCAACATGACAAACTACATCATATGTTCAGATTGTGTCCAGACGGTTGAACATTGTTTGTAAAAGGTGAAATCAATGAGTCGACAGTGACACATTTTTCAGCTCTGTGAAAGACAACAATCCGCTTAACAACACAACAATTATCAACAGGTATTATAAACGGCATCTGGCTGACAGGAGAGCTCGTGGACCTCATGGCATACATGCAAAAACTTACATAAACACTGTATTATGTATACAGCTGAGGAACATGACCTGAGGGGTTTACACAGCAAACAACGTCTCATTAGAGGTGACATGCAGTTAGTGGAGCTCACTGGTCTTACGCAACGCGTACGTGACACTTTTCTGAGGCTACCTCATCCACTTGTGGTGTTGTCCCAGTATTTTGACATGTTCTCACTCTCCAGTGAACCCCCCATCCTCCCCTCCTTCACACACACACTTGTTGCCCTTCTCTCTCCTCTGTATCAACAAGGGCTTCGATGTTCTGCACACAAATCAACAGAGAAACCGGATCGGGCGTGAAAATGTTGAGAAAGTAACTCAACTTTCAGCAGCGACTCTAATGAGCCCAGCTGAGGCCGACGAGCTCCCCTACCCTGTCACCGCCGGAGCCAGATATTTACCAAAACCGAGGCAAGGGGAGGGCTCTGAAAATAAACAAAATGCAGATTGATGCTGGGCTCAGAATAGGCTGGCAGAGGATTTAAATGGTATGTGACACTGGGAAAAGAATATGTCAGATGTTATAAATACGAAAGGGGAATGCGCTTGTGTTGTTGCCTGCTTTCTACACTCCCAGTGGGGCGGTGGAAGGCCCCTGGAGGGGGGAAGACATATATTGGCTAATGATGCTTGGATAGAGGACAGTTAGTGGGGGAGCAGCAGTGCAGGACAAACAGAAAAAAACATCTGTGTCCTATTCTGCAAAATGTGTGTGTGTGTGCGTGTGTGTGTGCGTGTGTGTGTGTGTGTGTGTGTGTGTGTGTGTGTGTGTGTGTGTGTCCAGTGCTGAGTGACACACAGAAGCTCAATGAGTATGCATGGATTTACAGGAATATCTTGAAAGAGAGTAAAGAGAGAGTAAAGCTTTGTCCCTTTGTTGACACCCCTACTCTGTAAGCCTGAGCCTGTTTCTGCATTATACTCACGTAGCCTCCACCCAACCCCCCACCACCACCACACCCCCGCTGTGGTCTCCCAGCAAACTGAGGGTTTGGGCCCCATGCCCAGAGCAGTAGCGTACACCAACTAAATTGCCTTTCCTCCTCCTCCTCCTCCTCCTCCTCTTCCTCCTCCTCGTCCCTCACTTGTCATGATCTTCTTGAAGCTCTGAGGCTCTGCAAAGAAACCTATTTAAAGAGCCGTTTCCCCCTCCGTCACCTTTGCTATCATCACTCTCTCTTTCTTTAGTTCACTGGCTGGCTCTTTCGACGTGTTGACACGACCTTGGGACACTGGTGTGGTACTCCCACTCCCACAACGCACAATAAAATCTCACTCTAAGTTATGTAAAAGTGAGTCAGGGTTGTCATTCAGGATCAGGAAGTTGTTTTGTTACATAATAATTAGACAAGACTATTGCACACACTAACTACAGTATTGTAGTTCGTACTGAATAAAACCCGTTAAACTTGGTTTTGAATCTTAAGTATTTCTCTATAACATGAAATACTGCTTAATATAAAGAAACGAGCAACAGTCAAAATAAAGTTTGGGAAGAACATGATCTTATTAACATGACTTTAAAGCCCCTCAAAACTTGGCTTCAAACCTTAAGTACTTGTCTATTACATGACACGTTCATATCTAATCAAGCAAAAATCAAAGGTAACATTTAGAGGGGGGGAGGGAAGCATCTTGAGCAGGGCTGACGATCGATTCAAATATTTCAGCGCAATTAATCGCATGATTGTCCATAATTAATCGCAATTAATCCGCACATTCATTTCAAAATGTAAATTAAAGGGAGATTTGTAAAGTATTTAATATTCTTATCAACATGGAAGTGGGCAAATATGCTGCTTTATGCAAATGTATGTATATATTTATTACTGGAAATCAATTATCAACACAAAACAATGACAAATATTGTCCAGAAACCCTCACAGGTACTGCATTTAGCATAAAAAATATGCTCAAATCATATCATTGCAAACTGCAGCCTGTGTCAGTGTGCTGACTTGACTATAACTTGCCCCAAACTGCATGTGATTATCATAAAGTGAGCATGTCTGTAAAGGGGAGACTGGTGGGTACCAATAAAACCCATTTTCATTCACATATCTTGAGGTCAGAGGTCAAGGGACCCCTTTGAAAATGGCCATCACAGGGTTTCCTCGCCAAAATTTAGCATAAGTTTGGAGCGCTATTTAACCTCATTTGTGACAAGCTAGTATGACATGGTTGGTACCAATGGATTCCTTAGGTTTTCTAGTTTCATATGATAGCAGTATCTCACTCTAGCTTTAAAACTGAGCTCGCTACAGAAATTAGTGTTATTATAGTGTAGCTCACCTGGTAGAGCGGGTGCCCCATGTACCAAGGCTGAGTCCTTACCGCAGCAGCCCGGGGTTTGAATCTGACCTGTGGCCCTTGGCTGCATGTCATCCTCTCTTTCTCTCCCCCTTTCAATACGATCTCTCTGTCACTATCAATAAAGGCATTTAAAAAAAATAAAAATCTAAGAAATTATTGCCGTTAAAACGAATTTGGGTAAAGGCGTTATTATAGTGTTAACGTTTAATGTTGAATGAAATAATTAGTCAAGTGTTTAAAATTCAAAAACTGAGTGAATATGCTTTTGATTCAAATGTTGCTAAATCCCATTGGTGCTCAGAAATACTTGACATTACCACGGACAAAATCACAAAAACAGAATATCTCTCATGTTGCATAACCAAAACAGTTTTGACTTTGGCAGGCCTTAATACAAATTACTTTCGCCCTGAAACCATTTTACTTCTAAGCAACTTGAAAAACAAGCCCCAATAAAAAGATACCATGCAGACACATGACACCCGTGGCCTGCAGTGTATCCCTTTCAAACGTCACTCTAGACGTCCCTCACTGTTTCACATGTTTGAAGGCTTGAGCAGTAGCCTGGATTGTTTTTTTCCATGAAAGCCACTCAGTGGAAACTACGGTCATGGAAAGATGCATATTTTAGTAAATGAAGAATCTGATCTCTTGATTTTATCAACAGATGTTATTGAAAAGGGCTTAGGGTTACAGCATGTGTGTGCAGACCGGAAGTTGTGTTATTGATGTTTGCAGTGTCCTTGACTCTTTCGCATTTCTGTTTTATAGGGGTCCTGGCTCCCCTGCTGTAAGCCAGCCCCTTCTCACATTTCTCACGCTGTCAGTATGCACACACTCACACACTCACACAAACACATAAGACCATCTACTTAGAGCCGGGGCGAGAAGCGGCCTTAACTTCAGGGATCTGTTACCCCGAGTCTCTGATGAGATTGTTGCCAGTTAATTATACTCCCGCTGCTCCAATTGCTGAAGTGTGTGGTGTCTCTCCAGAGTTTATAGGCCAGGTCAACTCAGGCCTAAGTGTAACGTACACGCCTCACACACACACACACAAGGTAAACAACCCGCAGCCTTCTGCTAATAGACCACTTAATCCAAATCCTATAAAGTGTCCCACACAAGAGACTTTATCTGAACCATGTCACATAGCAATCTGTATCAGAAGCCAACACCTTAACTGTCTTAATTTGTCTGTAATGTGAATGTAGGCCTTTGTCACAGATCCATGACACCATCAAACATATTGTGTGGAAAAAGGAGAAAACTTAAACACAGCCTCGGGGACCTACATTCCAGCCAAACGCCTGTTTGGAAATCTAGGACAAAACTATGTGCACCTCTCAGTGCAATCTGGGCTTAACTGTGTGTTTGAGCAACATTTTCTGCAGGCTGCTATTTGCTCCCTTTTGGAGCACAAAGAACAGACGAGGCAATGTTGTCTCATGCGATGTTGATTTAGTTCACAGCGTTATAAAAGATTATTAAATGTGTGACGTGAAGCACGCACTGTAATAGTTGTAAATTAGGGCTGTCAAAGTTAACACGATAATAACGCGTTAACGCAAGTTACTTTTAATGCCACTAATTTCTTTAACGCATTAATGCAACTTGCCATTTTTAATTAACCTCTTAAAAATCCGTCAAGCCGCCGTCGGGCCCGAACGCTATTCGATCTTTCGGAGGTTGTAGCAGGCTCTGTTCTAAAGCTAGAGTGAAGATACTGGCAACATATGAAACTAGAAAACCTGTCACCATGTCATAGGGAAAAACTGGCATGGCCATTTTCTAAGGGGTCCCTTGACCTCTGACCTCAAGATATGTGAATGAAAATGGGTTTTGCGAGTACCCACGAGTCTCCCCTTTACAGACATGCCCACTTTATGATAATCACATGCAGTTTGGGGCAAGTCATAGTCAAGTCAGCACACTGACACACTGACAGCTGTTGTTGCCTGTTGGGCTGCAGTTTGCCATGTTATGATTTGGGCATATTTTTTATGCTAATTGCAGTACCTGTGAGGGTTTCTGGACAATATCTGTCATTGTTTTGTGTTGTTAATTGATTTCCAGTAATAAATATATGCATACATTTGCATAAAGCAAGCATATGTATCTACTCCCATGTTAATAAGAGTATTAAATACTTGACAAATCTCCCTTTAAGGTACATTTTGAACAGATAAAAAATGTGTGATTAAGTGCGATCAACTATGGACAATCATGCAATTAATTGCAATCAAATATTTGAATCGATTGACAGCCTTATTGTAAATATATCTTATATTGGGTGATAAATTGAGATCAGCATCACAGCACCATGAACAACAACAGGAGAAACTAACAGCATCTTGGGTCATGTTCTACCCGCCTTCATGTACAGATAAAGCTTCACCTCTTGCACTTGATAAGGTGGCAAATACACATATTGCTCAAAATGTCAATGTTTAATAAGATTTATTCTTCAGTTTTGTTTTTTTGGATTGTATTACAACACCATCACAAGATGCAAAATGACAAAAGGTGACTGGAAATCCTCTATCACTGTATATGTAATATCACGTGATATTAATATCACATATCAATATGTGGTTCTATAGTTGGTTAAAATACCTACACAGGAATGTCTGTAGTTGCTAATGTAAATTAAATATCTGACAAATTAAATGGACTCCTGCCAGCAAATCAGAAACCATGGTGTATTTTTCTCATACCTCACACAACTTTTCAAGACAAAATCATCAAATTGGTTGTCTGCTGCACATTGCCATACTTTGTACAAGCTGTCAACATTTAATAATGGCAGTTTCATCCAGAAAGTAAGTCCTTAGGAAAGCTTATTTTTTAAAAAAAGCACGTACTTTAAGCACTTTGCATATTTTAACTTCCTTTAACACCCTATAAAAACACATACTGCCGCCGGCCAGCGTTCTGTGGTTAAGCAGCAGTCATTCTGTGACACCACCGGCCGCCTGGAGTTGATGAAGTACCTCTGTGGTTAAAACCTGAACACCCTCCAAAAGTTACATGATAGCCACGCTCCCAGTAAACATTAACACTTGGTTATGAGCGCCCATAAAGAGAGTCATGTCAACAGCTGAGCGTCCGTAAAATCTCCTGCAGCCTGAACTGGGATAGGGGTACGGAGCCAGAGAGGGACTACGAGTGATCCCCGTTCTCAAGGGAGCCATCACTGGTGAACTCAACAAACAAACGTGACCTGATTTTCAAAGTCAGGGAGGATTTATTTATAGAGACGGCGAGACCAAAAACTGGAGCTGAGTCACAGAACACAGTGGCATGAAAAATCTGGATATTTTCGACCCAGCAACAGGTCAGTAGGAAAAAGAACATCTCCATACAATCGACTTTGTGTGCCAGCAGGGAGCTTAACATGCTGTTAACTAAGCGTCATAGTGTGCTATAATGTGTCACCGGCATTGACCTAAATAATATTTTGTGGACAACAAGCTGCAGTTCTGGGGGAATGGTAGGGTAGCCAAATATAGAGTTGAAAAGACTAGACTTTAACATCCACGCAAAACACACAAGGTGATTCAATGACTGCAGATTTGTTTCTCACGGATTCCAAAAAGGTGACAAACCAGAAAATCCCTCAAAATCCAAATGCACCCTGGTATTAACAAAATGTTTTTGATCTTTTTTGGTTGACTTTCATGGATACATTTAATGCATCTCTGAACCTTTTTATGAGTCTGGACTTTTCAAGCAACACTTGCTCATTTGGACTAGTCTACATTATTAATATGACAACAGGAAGGACAATCCATGTAAACTGAGGATCTGCTACGCCCAACTTGAACTGCGTACCCGACTTTTAAAAGTACCAATAGTAGAGGGATTGGGGATAGTAGAGGGACGTATAGGGAACTACTGCTTATTTAAATTACCAATCAATGTATCAATTGTCTTTTCAGTTTAAAACATTTAGGCTATTAAATGTTAGAAGTAATGTCAAATGTATGTCAAAGTGTAAAACTGTGAGGTCAGAAAACCCAAAGACATTCAGTTAACAACAAGAAAGTGATACAATCCTCACATTTAAGAGACTGTCACCAGCAAATGATTTGCATTTTTCTTCCATCCTAAAATTACTTTTTTCCCTGCGAACATTCACGCAGGGAAAAAAGTATTCGGACCGACAGACCTTAACTTCAGCAGATTATGTATATGAATGAAAATATATGTTTGACCAATGAAATCTTTTAATTGCCGTCATTCTGCATAATAAATACAGTAGCCATGTGCTTCTGTTTGTTGCACGGAGAGTGTGTATTTTCAGGGCCTAGGATTAATGGCCGTTTGTTTTCGGGATAACGGACTGTCGGACAAATGGGCTTTTTTTTTTCTGTGCTATTGGACATTTTTCCGGACTATTGGTGTTTCGGAATAACAATGGGCCGTCCCCTTCTTAACACTCAATAATGTACGACAAACACTACTACCTCAACAACCAAAACTGGCTTGAGATCGCCCAGCAGCTGGAATACAAGGAAGATGATAATGTAGCTGATGTGCACTTGTTATACTGTATGTTGGTCACAGAACGGGGCTAGCCACAACAGCTGACGTTAGTGTTAGCATCACATTTGGGGTCCGATTAGTTTATGTATTGTGTAGTTGACGTTAGGCCCGTAGACATCCTCTGTCTGGATAGGTGTTCGTTGTGTGGATTGAACACTATTTAGGAGGAGACTCATTGTGAAAATGGACCCGGACCAGGTGTGCATAGCTGTCAATGCGGAAAATCCACATGCAAATGTTCCGCATTGCCGCACTGCATTTTCGCTTCGCACTGGTGACAACACAGCTTTAATTCTCATGAAAAGATCCAAAAAAAAGAACTGTTTTGTTTCAGTGGTGATTAGTTACCTGTAGGTGAATGTGCATTCAACTTACCTGCTAAAGTGTAATCCATGTCAAAGCCAAAGCACTTAATCTTCTCCATTGCCAAGCTTCTGTTGACAAAGACTCTGGAGGAAACAAGTCGGGGTAAATGTTTTAGTTGCAATGAAATATCCAACAATAAGATTAGCATTTATTCTGGCAGACTCAAAAAGAGTCTGTGTCACTGACTGAATGGACCGACTATAACCCAGATTGTGGGCTACAATAATAGCTCTATTCAGTATCCAGAGAAGGCTGGTAATGTGAAAATGTACCAAAACTCTGCTACAACCCTAAGTGAATTACGCACACAATGAAATGTGCTCAAGCTAATTAGTTTATTTTATTTGATAAGGACATCACTGTAGCATTAGAATAGTTGTAACCTACATTTATGCACAAGGACCAGATGTACTGTGTTTGGTGTTTGTAGAGAAATGCTAATTTACAACATTCGCATTTATAATGTTGCTGCTCCAGGAATGACGTATTTTTGTTGGCCAACCAGGAAGTTAGCATCGCACTGGGTTCCCTCAACAAAAAAAAGCCAATGGGATTTTTCATTATTGCAGAATATAAGCTCTGTGGCAAACACACGTTTATAATACTTAGATGTTTTTTTTTCAGCTAAATAATCTTCACAAATGAACACCACTTGTATGATTGTTGAAGTGTGAATGCAATTACCAGAAGTAAAAAGCTAATGTTAGGCTCTATATGAACTACATCACGGTCGCATGAGCGTGAGTATACACAATGAGGCCGTAAAGGCCTCATTGTGTATACTCACGCTGCTAAACGTCAGCGTGATGACGTTTAGCAGTCTCACTTAGCCACTTGTTAGCAACCGCCTTTTTTAAGACACATAAAGGCTTCAAAATTCACAAGTGGGGTATTTATTGATGTATTTTATGTCGTAGAACAAAACGTAAAAATCTCTTCAGCTTGTTTTAACCACAGACCTTATTTCAGGCATCTAACTAAAAACTCAACAATTCCATTGACTTCCAGACGAGGGAACCAGAAGTGCTAAAATGCTAACTCATTTCTGGGTTTTAGGACTCATTGTATCATTCTATTAATGTTGACGTTAAGCACTTTCATCAAAAATGTATTCAAGTCAGTCTGTCTCTTTTCTGACAAAAACAGTGGCATTCAATGTCTAGCTTAACCGTGTCATAAGTTGTACCCATATGAACCCAACAAGGCGCCATGTCAAACATGCATTATGTAATTATCTTGCATCAGTTACATTAAATTAGTAGTGAAGTTTGGTTTTCACCAATGTTTTTTTATTAAATAATGAAGATAAATTTACATTACTCCAGTTTTACTTCATCGCATTAACCCTAATACACCTGTTTCATGATCAAATGTGGTCTACACCAGGGTAGCTTGTTGCACTGACTCTGGGAATGCCCAACCATACAGGAGTATTGGAAGGAGATAATAATGACTTTAACCATTGCCACAAAAGAGGAGCTTCCACTATACCCTAAATTGCGTATTTTTGGATGTTTCCCAGTAAACTGTAAGCTTAATAACACGAATAAGAAGATGGTTATGTTCTGTTTACGCTCTGTCTTGGAAATCCATGAATAGACCAAGCAAACAAAGTTGGGTTGATGGATTGTTGCATTGTCTGGCTATGGAGAAACCTACATTTTGCGAAGACCTTGTAGTGAATTACGGTTAGTAGTAGTATTTTGTTTCATTTTTTAATTATGAGTGGTTTTATTATTAAATAAGAGTTGGATTTTTTTTCCACCACGATGTGATCTTAGTACCTTATCAGCAAGTACGACAGCAGAATGTGCCTTACTTACATTATATTCAAAGTGCCTTTATGTGTTGTGAACCTTTTATACACAATGTGAAGTGTATGTTTTTTATGTTATTTGAAAATTTCAATAAATATATTTGTCAAATAATAAAAAACAATTGCATGACAAAAATGTTTTCTTTTCTTGTTGCTGCTTGGGCACAAAGGGTGGTAGTTTTGCATTGCAAGAATTCTAAAATGAACAGCAACTATTAAAGAAAGATAGTACATTTAACTTTAATCCAACTGTTAAAGAGGGGAGAACTGCATGAGGCACTAAGAGTTTACTATGTGTTCAATATGGGTAGTATGTCTCAGTGACTAGCAAACCAAATGATAGATATAGTGGCAAAGATCATCAATCGGCGCAATACCTGAAAACACTGGACCATAAAGTGAAACACTGAATCTCACAAGAAACAACTGTACTTTTACAATTTATGGTCTTAAATTGAGACAAAATATTTTTTTGCATTTTACGTCGACATACAATTCAAAATGTTTCAATAAATCTTGCGTCAGAAACTACAAATTCGAACTAAAATGACACCATGTAATTACGCAACTGCGCAGCAATAAAATGGGTAACAAGAACTTGAAACTGTTGAGTAATCTAAAAGCACACGTCTTTAGTCTAGTGGCTGCTAAAACCACAGGAAGTTTACAAAACCCTAAACCAGGGGATGGTGAAACCCTCTAGGCTCATGAGACTCTGAGCACGTCAATCTTCCAGGAAACAGCTCTACTGTGCTGACTCATAAATCAATCAGGACACCGGGGGTCCACAGCGGCCACAGTGATAGACAATGTTTACATAGCCTGGTTGACAGGGCTGCTGGCACAGACCTACATGTCTTATCTTCAGCATCTGTCACTGTTCCTAGATATTTCCACACAAGCCAATATTTAGTCATGCTAGAAATAAGATGTGAATTGGCTATGGGGAAATGTCATGCTGAAAAAAACCAAGGTTAGATCACTCTTAGCACATTAATCTGACGCAAAACTGAGTCTGCATGGCAACTCATCTTCTCACGAATCTGTGACAATGACTGTCTCATCTTCACCAATCTCTAAATCAAGCGTGAAATACCTGGCAGCAGATCCATAGTGAACAAGTTCCCATTTCGATGTTAGTCCAGCAGACGACTGGCGATGCATTCTGTGCGATATTAAACCTCAGTTTGACTCGCCGTTGGTCTGACCTGCTCCAGCTACACAGAGCAGTCACAAACAATGCCCCCCACACACCCCCTCCTCTCTTTCTCTCACTCTCTCTCTCTCGCTCTCTTTGCTTTCTTGCCATTCAGAAATTTTCTGACTTGTTGCAAAAATGATTGTGGCCATTCCGCGTCATTCTCTGTTGTTGTGCGCTGTCAGTCGGGGTTGTTGTTGTGCAGCGTGATGTTTGTGGGCCCTCAAAGACATCCAGAACAATCACAAGTCAGGTAGAATCAAGCAAGCCCCTGACCCCCCCCGCCCCCCCCGAGCGACAGCTGCTTACCATACGGAGATCTGGTCCAATGTAAACACTCGGAGGATAAGTTCTCTCTAGATGTGTTTCATGGAAGTGAAAAAGCGGGCAACTGAATACCTGATTGTGAAATTGAATCACTAGCAAATCCTTTCAATGGCATTCATTATATAACAATTTCTTTATGCACAAATTCAGATAAAAAAGTGTCAAATATTCCAAAAAGTATGTTCAAGTTGCTCAAATTCAATTGGTCATTTTTGCATCTAAAATTCAAGTCAAGTCAAAAACTTAAATTGCTCAAATTGATTCAATTCAGACAACAAAAATATAAGAAAATTAAACATTAAAGAACATTATGTTCCATCAGTTGTATGATCCAAGAAAAACAAGTTCGGATGAGCGACTTTAAACCCAAAACACTTGAATTTTCTATCTGAATTCTTGAACTCTGACAAAAAATTTTTTTTTGAAAAGCAAAACTTGAATATTGACGTATTTCAATCAATTCAGTGGTATTTAATTTACAACATTAAGTATTCAGTACAGGCTAGGAATTTCACAGAGGCCATGAGGGTCATGGCCATCGTGCCCCTTCAGTTTGGCATTCTGCCCCTCAAAAAATGATATGCCCTGTGGCCACAGAGGCCTTTCAAGTAGGAGAAGAGAAACAAGCGTCTTTAATCCATGTTGTTCATAACTAGAATTTTAACTGTATTAACTTAACTGTAGGCTACAGCATAACAAAGTAGGAACTAACTATAAACACAATTAAAACAGACAAAAAAGAAACCATTTAACTACGTATACTTAGCCCACTTAGGCACAAATATCAAGGAAAAATGACCAAAGAAACATAATTGTGAAATAAACAGCTTTTTATTTTTTATTTCACTGATATCTATACTATGTATCAAAAATATAAGATGTAATATAAGTTCAAAACTAACTTAAATTAAAGTTGTTATTTCCGTGAACTTGAGATCATTATTTCATTTGATGGCCTTGCTGGCCTTGCATTTGGCCTTTGTGCCTTCAAAAAATTGCACCAAAAGCCAAGTGACCTTTAACCCTAGAATGATGAAATGCCAGACATGGCACTGATTATTTATCTAGGCATTCAGTTGCTTATAAAATCCTAATTATCATGGCCTTAGTCTGCTTCCATAGAATATAGTCCGCCTACAGCACCTCAATAAAAACCAATGTACTACTACTGTCAGTATTTCTCAGCATGGAGCGAGCATACGCCTCTTCCAGAGAGGGATTTAAATCTAAATCTTTTTCTATTTTGTTGAGCTGTTGTCATTTCACATGTGACCTCTTGCTCAATGCATGCGGGAGAGGACAGCAATAAATCATAACCTAAGTGAGATCATGCCTCTCCTAAACTCGCCCATATTGACAATGGGTGGGGGCTTGATGGGTGCGGGGTGACTAGATTACAAGAGTCGACTTTGGGCCTGCTGACAACACTATTGCCTCAAATACCCCACATGGGCCAAACCACACCTAACCTCATGAGCTCCATCTGAGCGCAGCTGTGCGACAATCAGACAGATTTTTTCCATTGCTCTCTAATCTCACATCGACAGTTATTCGGCTCCCTGAGATAGAAGGTTTATCTGTGCTGGGCAGAGCCCTCTGCTCCGTGGTTACACAGCTCGCTGTCGGAATGCATAGTTTCAGCTGCGCACTTATTTTGAAGGAATGGTTTTTGTCTGTCTGTGAGATAAAACAAAATGAGACATTCAATGGTCTTTTTACAAGAACGACTAAGCAGATCAAGCAGCCTTGATTAATTGTCACAAGTATATTGTTTCAGTGAGCTCACCGCCACCTTTGTACCTTTGTTATCTTTGCACGTGTGATTGTTAGCGTGTGTTTGGAGAGGGTAGTGGGAGATGGAGATCACGGACTGGGTGACTTATTGTCAGCACACGCAGAGCTAACAGATGAGTGACAGTTTCATAAACCCTGTGAGCATTGCGTATTATATAACGATGTGAAAGAACAGCAGTGCCCAGCGGACACGGCCGAGCCATAGGCCGAGTTAAACATTGAACAGCAACACACGTTTTATTACTCTGACAAGGACCAAATGCCTCCTTACATGAGCCTGGATGACTACAAGGCGTTTCCAGTTAACAGGTACAAGAACTAGGAAGTCTATCTTTGGTAAGACTCTCCTAGTGTGCAAGCTAATAAAACAACTAAGTGTCAAAACAGTTCAATTTCATATATAGCATATGTGGAGGGTACCCTTTTGCCTTCAAACCAACTACAAGCTTTGGATTCATGCACTCACTCCCAGGACCTCACCAGTCTGGTGACATCTGATCATGAGGAAGAGAGGAATTTTGTTTAACTGTGTGAAACCACACCCCAAAACAATTTGATGCCAAAGCTAAGCCAGTAGAACCTGCTTTATGCCCAAACTCAAGCTCACAAACCTAAGTGATGTGACCTAGTGAGGCTTCTGCTCCGCTTGATGACAGGCAATGTGAGATGCAATACAGCAAATAAATGGATAAATAACTGCACAATAATACAAATTCAATGATTATCAAGTGCCTAGTCTTTAGAAGAGTCTAAGAACAAGAACGTTCTATAATGTTGGGTTCAAGTAAAAGCCAGTAAATGCCAGGAATAGTAAATACTAAATTCAAGTTATCTGGTTGGTTGCTCGGTGATATTTCACTCTGCTATAATGACAATAAAGGCGCGACACAATGTAGAGAATGTAAAAAAAAGCGTTCAGTATGAAAATATTCTGGTCATAATGGCAGTTTTACTGCTAAGCAATAAGTAAGGGATAATGTACAGCAAGCCGGTCATTGTTGTGAAATAAACCCTGACAGGGCAATCTAGGTTTTTTTTTTCACAACAATGACCCCCTAGCTGTACATTATCCCGCTTATTACACAGCTACTTACTTAAGAAATCAATAATTTGACACAAAAACGGTCCACTAGAGTTCGACATCAGAACTGCGCCCATAGCAACGGTCTGTTATAAAGAAATAACGGACCGCAGAACGCCATGATTGACCAATCAGAATCAAGTATTCAACAACGCCGTGTAATAAGTTGTGATAATAATAATGTGATGATTCACTCTGTCACGTTGAATTTTCCCCACATACTATAGGTCAGTTCTCCATAGGGGAAGTAAAGAGAGGGAAATCCTCTTCTCACTTCTCTAAATGCTCAGTGATGGTCTTATCGGTGATTAGGGAAGCCATGGAGAGCAGTGGACCTGACTACTTCCAAGCATTAATGACCACAGTCATGATTATAATCATTTGTTTACTAATGCATGTGCACAGAATGGCCCCTTTTTTTCTTCATGGTTACTAATCATTCATTAAACCCCCATGAGATTAATACCATTAGAGACCCAACACTTTGCTAAATGGATGGACGTAGACTCTATTGATTTATGGTCTATGTATATGTCTACATGGAAATTACAAGGCAATCGTTGAAGCTGGAGTTTGATGTTCAGCCGCTATTTCGTTCTGAGTCTGAATAACTTTTAACTTCCAAAAACTATTCCTCCTCCTGCTGATGCAGTTTGACCACATTTGGCATTTGTTGTACTGATTTGGAGATTGTTGTAACCGTTACAAAAATATAAGTCCATTTCCTGTTTCAAATATGACCAACTTGTGAACTGACTTTATAATTATAAATATCCTTTTAAGTAAAGTCTTGGTGTTTCTGTTTTCTTAACTTCTCCAGTTGTTGCGTTTCACTCTATTTTATACTTATGGTACAACAGAAGGGTAAATTATTTTGTCTGGCTGCTCAATTTATGTCAAAAAACACTCAGGTATCCCATCTGGATGTAGTTTCAGATGATCAGAAATGCACCTCACACCACCACACATGTTTCTTACCTGTGGTATGGCTCTCTTCTGTATTTTTTCATTGTCACACCGTCCATGTTGGCAGGCAAATCTGCATAGTTCTGCAGTCTGTCACTCCATGAAGTGGTCATCTTTAAAACCGTTCAGTGTCTGGGGAGAAGGAAAGCAACATACAGTATATGGAGGAGCTCGATTTGAAAATGCAGGGTCAAACACAAACTAACTAACACAATCACTTCAGAAGACGTTTACTTAATACAAGCAGCTGAACTTTAGTGCTCTTTGCTCTTATCTGTGCAGCAGATAAGCAAAACAAATGTTTAAAATCTGGAAAGGAGCACCCAAATTTGACTTAGTGTACCTCTTGGGTCATTCTTATGAAAAAAACCATCAGCCACGTACATTTCAAAATTGTACTTTGGCATTCTTTAATAATTATTTTTTTTAACCAAAGAATTCCATTGATTATTCTGGTGTTGAATGAAGAAATCCTTTTTATATCTCCTTCTGCTATTTACACAAAATACTTTTAAAAGTAATGTGAAAAATAATGCATAAACACAACATTATTTCTGCAAAACTTTTATTAGAAATGACGTACAAAAATGGTCATTTTATTTGCACAAGTAGAGCTGAATATGATCCTGTGGTTGCTATTGTACATTAGGGATGTGTATCAGCCGGCGATACCATACGTATCATGATACGGGGGTTACGATTCAATATACTGCGATACTGTAAGCAAGGCGATATATTGCAATTTTTTTTTTATAATATAATTTTAGGAAAACTGTCAGTATAAAGAACACACCACCATATGCATGAAATCTGAGTAAAAAAAGTTTACTTTTTTTATGCAATCAGAAAAGTGGGATCTGCATTAGCATTTATCACAGTCACTGTAACGTAAGTGACTGCTTAACATAAGTACTTTGAGAGGGCAGATACACTGAAAAGGGTGCATATCTTTGCAAACGAAACAGTATTGATTGAGTTAATCTTTGCATGTAAACTATTAATTAAAAATTGATACGGTGTTTTTGAGAATCGATATAATATCGCAATATTTTCGATATTTTCTTAAAACCCCTACTGTACATAGCATTTGTACTGCGTAGCATAAAACAAAATGTAAAATGCAGTCATGTGTAACCTGAACACTTTAGGATCAATGTATATTTTTCACATTGAAGACATCTGTAACCTGAATAAGTAAAGTAGATGTACATGTGTAATCATCTAGCCTATGCTCTGGATTCAAATGGAGCCTAATCTTCACCTCTGCAGCTACACAGCACTGTGCAAGCAAGACCAAAGCAGCTTCCACGGCATTCAAATTTGCATCCACACTTGGTCAGTTGTTGGCCATTCTCTGCAAAAAGGCGGTTCATAAGATCTGCCACATATCACCTTACTTGAACCATCCCCAGTCGATATAGGACTTTGTGCTTCTGGTTGACAGTATTGA
Organism: Sebastiscus tertius; assembly: GCA_916701665.1. Taxonomy (NCBI): domain Eukaryota; kingdom Metazoa; phylum Chordata; class Actinopteri; order Perciformes; family Sebastidae; genus Sebastiscus; species Sebastiscus tertius. Next base: position 10,509 of record CAKAOH010038768.1, on the reverse strand, counting down.
TTAATCCTATATGCATTCTGACCTGCCTTGTAGGCAGAACGCTGTACATGCTGGAATAGAGCAGCTTGAGTGGGAGGGATGGCTTTGAGCAAACATAGTCAGCCTTGTATCATCAACACCATCAGCTGTACTGTCTTTTGCTGGAAGACACTGGCTCAGTTTGCTGAATACATCAGAAGGCTCGTTACAAACATCCCAGGTTTACAATGCGGTCTTCTTGCCTTTATCTTGATTGGTACTTCCCGCGTACTGCTGCCGTCTCCTGGTGGTCCTCAACATGCGACATGGTACTTGAACTCCTGTGCAATAGCCAAAAGTTTTCCATCATTCCTGCAATCGTTCTTTAAGATGCACTGTCATCATCAGACTCAGTTTGTATGCTGGAGCTTCTTTTTCACATAGGACGTATTCTGAAGCTCGGCCTCGTGGTTGGTTCTTCTCAGGCTGATTACACTGACCAGTAGCTCTCCTTTTCTGTGCCCGGTTCAGTTTAGTGTTGTTAAGGAGAAGGCGACTGGTCTGGTGCCTCGTGTTTCTACTATGACATCACCCACATCCGGTCTTGAGGGGTCAAGAACAATCGGGAGTTTATTGGTAGCTTGAAAGAGAGCAACATTGGTGGCAATCCTGGTGTAGCCATCATGTTTATTTGGATAATGTATATGTGGTAATTTGAGCGCTTCCTTTGCCTCCTTGTGAGGCAATGTTTGCTCTAGTCATTTTGCCATGTAAATGTCACTGGAACTGCATGTCCATCTTGTTGAACAGTACGCTATAGCAGACAATTTGAATATGCTATAGGTATGGAAATCTCCTGCAGATGGATTGCAGTGCAGCCCTAAAGGCTCAGACACACTAACCCGACATTGAAGAACTAACGGCGATGACGGTCGACTGTTGCGTCAAATCACGTCACCTTTGTCTTGGCTGACAAGTTGCTCTTGAACACACGGCAAAGACTAAAGCCGACGGCCAGCTACCACGTACGTTCTGCACCTGCATGAGATGTAATAACTCTCCACACCAGCAGGCGGCAATAGTCTGTATTCCTCATTCGAAAAGGGAAACTGGAAGGACTCCGGATATACAAGCCTTTGTTATGATACGTACATGAAACAAAAGCTGGCGTTTGCAGACCATTTTCACACCACTCTCACTGACCACTTAGCTTCACTCCAGATGGCCATGTCATTGTTAAAATATCTGTGTATTGGAGTGATCAGATGAGATGGAGATGAAAAATGAGAAGAGCCTTCCGTGTGTGCCCTCGTTGGCTTGCTTTCCTCGTGTCCGCTTCTCTTCTTGTGCAGTGATTCGTTAAAGCTGAACAGCCAATCAGAGTGATTTCTCTCACTGACGGGCTCCGCCGGCGATTCAACATGCCGAATTTGTCCGAAAATTCTCTGACAGGGGCAGACTAGAGCCGACGGTGCAGGACACAATGCAAAATCTAGGTCGAGAGACACTCACCGAAGACCCCAAACTGGCCAACCATCGGCTCGGTGTGTCAGGGCATAAAAGCTTCTGCCACTTACACCATTCGTTTTAGCAGCCCAGAGCTCAGTAAGCAGATTATTTTCTTTCAATGGCCGAAATATACTGTAGAACAAGGAAGCTTTTTAGCCTGTCCAGAGTTATAAATCTGAAGTCTCTGCGGTCAAAAATGTAGGCTTTGATAGCAAGATCATTCATTTTAGACAATTCTATACAAAGGTGTCTCTCCAAAATAGTCTAATCTTGATTTTTGCATTGCTAATGGGTTTTATCAACAATCCCCAAGAAGTATTTGTGCCAATTTTGGTACTTCTTTCCACCTCCATATAAGAGGTCAGACCAGTGGGTTAATTTAGAAGACCGAGCAAATCATTGAGATCCAACTTAGTCCGTCTAATGTACCGTGTTATGGTACAAAAACATCCCGTCTCAGTCGCAAGGCAGAGTCAAAGAACAAAGCCATGAGCAAGAAGACTGAATCGAAAGCTGATGAAACGATTTGCCACGGGGTCACACTAGTAGGCTATATTTACAGAAATAACGTGATGGTGTGTCTTTGTTTGGTTAATGCATCAGATCACACACACACAAACAGGCTTAGACCAAACAAGAAAAACAACAATTCCTGGAAAGGTCTTGTGGATTTATGCCTATAGTCCTATCCTGTAAATTGTCGTTTCTTTCTCCCATGCTGACACTAAAGTTCTCCTATAGGCTGGGCTGCAGGAAGGAAAGGCAGAGGAGGTTCTTATTCTTGATGCCAGCACAAAATGCAAATGAGACTGGCATGTTGAGGTAGTAGGTGAATTGTTAACGAACACTGCATTACAGTATCACAACACTGTCATCAAGTGTTGCCTTTTACAGCTTTTGCAGGACAGTGAACAAAAGCTTCAACACAATATGATCATTTTTGTTAAAAATAACACAACCTATTTACAACTGGCACAATCAGGGATGCAATCCTAGTGTCTCTGTGTTCGGTTGATGTATTTGCTTCCTAAAGAAGAAGGGGATCAGCCTGTTTAATCAGCTAAATATCAGCATTTAAAGTAAAAGAATTAGAGCGATATCATATATAGATTCAAGATTCAACTTTCAAAATGTTTATTGTCACGCCAGTTGTACAGGTACAAACGTGTGAAATACTTTTTGCTGGCAAGCTCCATTAAAATAATAAGTTATATTACATTTACAATTATAAAAGGAAATACTTTGTACATAAAGAACCTCAAAGATGTTTAGTGATTTAACCTTGGCCTATTGTCATTGTAATGTTTATTATTTCTAAGCTGATGCCTTTATTACACCTTGGCTACCCATGGTATTGAACTGGGTCCATTGGGTCTGAAGGGATCTCTGGCTTTGGAGAGATTGACAGCACAAGCAATAAGCAAAGCTGCACTGCAACTGAAAAACACACAACTTGTAACAGGCTTTGTTGCCTCAGGTCTGTCTTGAGAGGGGGTCGACGTTTATCTCTCCACTGTCACTCATGTTGTGATGTAATCAAGCAGTATCTTTAGCCGTATAAATAGCCTATAAAAGGGTCTATTCTGAGACATTAGCTTAAGCTAACTCACTGTAAAAGTCTCTTTATAAGCTAACAGTAAAGGAAACCTCTTGTTCTCATTGGTTAACGTACCAAACTGTACAAGCTAACTCAGCTAACAGTCCTCTCAACCAGCCTCTGGTATACTGCTCTCTGTCTTTATAAACCTGACATCTCTGAGATTAGACGACCAGAAGTGATTGTGTCAAAGCTAGCGCGTTAGCTGTGCTTTGATACCAAAACAAAAGGCAGATTTGTCTGCGTGTTAGCGGTGACGAGCATCACTGTTACTCACCTCTCTGAGTTCCTCTATTAAACTACTGCACCGTCAGCTGCTCTGAGCATGCGCCTTGAAGAGCTGTGAGAGAAGTAGGAGGAAATATCACCAGTGTTTTCTTCTTTTCTGTCTTCCCTGTAAAAGCCTGACAGCAGATGAGTGTTGCTGCTGCTCTGTGCTGTCTCTCTCTCTCTCTCTGTGTCTCTCTCTCTCTCTCTCTCTCTCTCTGTGCAGCTACCAGCTGTTGTTATGAGGCGTTCAGGGGGCGGTGTTTATCTGTCTATCAAGAGGAGGAGGAGGAGGGACTATCTGTCGTCGTGGCACAGAAACGTGACACCACCACCACCACCAGCATCTGCAATCAGTTTGACTACAACAAGGTATACACAGATAAGAGGCACACCTGGACCTGGATTGCACATGCATTTATCTCCTTGCAAGAATTTTAATTTGTCCTGCAGCCGTGGAGAGAGTACTTCAGTGATGTGCTCAAGTTGATATATACTGTTTCCGTATCAGTGGCAGCCAATAGAGGGCGCCAGACAGCCACACACATAAATAACCATAACTAATAATAATAATAATAATAAATTATACAAATTGTCAATATTTATGTGTTTAAAGTAATATGTGTAAAATATGATAGAAAATCATTTGTGCAAAATATATGGTTTTCTTGCACGTCCCCTGACTCCCCTCTACCTGTCTGTCTCCCCTCTGCCTGTCTAACTCTCCTCTGTCTGTCTGACTCTCCTCTGCCTGTCTAACTCTCCTCTGTCTGTCTAACTCTCCTCTGTCTGTCTGACTCTCCTCTGTCTGTCTGACTCTCCTTTGCCTGTCTGACTCCCCTCTGCCTGTCTGACTCTCCTTTGCCTGTCTGACTCTCCTCTGTTTGCCTGTCTAACTCCCCTCCTCTGTCTGTCTGACTCCCCTCTAACTCCCCTCCTCTGTCTGTCTGACTCCCCTCTGACTCCCCTCTGCCTGTCTGACTCCCCTCTGCCTGTCTGACTCCCCTCTGACTCTCCTCTGCCTGTCTGACTCCCCTCTGCCTGTCTGACTCTCCTCTGCCTGCCTGTCTGTCTGTAGTTCAGCTCTGGGGCGATGGAGAAATCGTCCTCAAATCTAATACGAGAGGGGCGATTATTTTATCGCCCCAAGCCAGCTACTGCTCAAGATCCGTGTCTATGAAAATGTGCATCAGCTGAACCACATCATGCAGCAGGCAACATCACACATCCCCAGAGAGGCTGGGGGCTTTGTGAGGATGCTCGAAGACAAGGCTTTCTGTTTTTTTCCTGACATTGTTCCACAAGATCATGCCACAGGTGGACATGCTTTTCAACCAGCTACAGAAGAGGAACATGGACCCTGTCTTCATCAGAGCACTGGTCCAGAGGTTCACAGACAGCATGCAAACGATCTAGATGCTGATAAAGCTGTTGTTAGAAAGATGAGTTGCTCACTTCCAACAGTCTGTAAAAGCCTAAATGTGCCTTGTCATTAAAGTGAATGAATATCATGGAAGAGCACATCACAATTATATCTGTTTAGAATTTTGAAAAGGAAAGAGAAGAGACAATCTGATTTGGATAATAATGCAGGTAACATAGTTATTAAACACAGGTCACAGGCAGCAGGTCAATTTCTAGAAGAGGCCTAGTTGTTATTGAGAAGGAGGGAAGAGCAAAATTCTTCTACAAATAGGCTGTTAAAAGTCTGCAGGCTTTCTCACCACATTGACTTTTCTTGTACATAGTGGTCCTCAGTCTCATTTGCTTAAATTGGTCATGGAGGCATCACAATTTAATTGAGACCTGTAAATTAGTTGTATTGTTCTTCTTGTTAACTGTATTTTATGTAGTATTAATATCTGTGGATGGGTTGTGGTTGTGCCTTTTGAGTAAGGTGTTGCTGGAGTTTACTGTCTCTACACCTCAGAGCACTTCCCATGCTTATGTACATTCAGGTGTCTGAATAGCTTCAGGACTTAACAGCAGTTTAACACCAGTATTACTATCTCTACACCTCAGAGCGCTAGAGTCCATGTTTCTGTACATTCAGGTGTCTGAATAGCTTCAGGACTTAAAACCAGTATTCCTAATTACACTCCATGTTTACTTCCCATGATATTTACCTCACTATTGGTTTACCAAACAAAGCAAGGTCAACAGGGGGCATCACATTAAGTAAACATTTCTATTACATGTTATATTGTTACATTACATTAGTATTGTATTACATGTTTATTATTGTATTATAATACATGCAGTGGTGGATGTACTCAGATCTTGACCTTCAGTAAAAGTACCAATACTACCATGTAGAAATCCTGCATTCAAAATCCTTCTTAAGTAAAAGTTAAAAAAAATATGAGCATATGAATATACTTAAAGTACCAAACATAAAAGTACACATTATGCAGAATAATGTATATTATTGGATTATCCTTATTGATGCATTAATGTGTTCATCACTTTAATGTTGCAGCTGGTAAAGGTGGAGCTCATTTTAATGAGTTTATATACTGCAGGGTAGTTTACTCGAATACATCATTTATTCGTTGATTATATTTTGTATTAATAATCTGAATCTGTAAAGTAACTAAAGTTGTCAGATAAATGTAGTGGAGTTGAAAGTCTAATATCTCCCTCTGAGATGTAGTGGAGTAGAAGTAGAAAGTAGCAGAACACGGAAATACTCAAGTAAAGTACAAGTACCTCAAAATTGTACTTAAGTACAGTACTTGAGTAAATGTACTTAGTTACTTTCCACCACTGAGTACATGTTATACTGTTGTGTTTCTCTAAGCATTATTTACTGCTCCTGTTGGAATAAAATAATTATAATAATAAATGAATGAAGTAATAAATGACTTGATAGATGAACAAGTGTGTCATTAAATGCAGCAAAAATAATATTAAAAATAAATTACTTGCCATTAATTAATTGATAAAATGTGACATAAATTGATATTTCTGTTTTAATTTGCTCTATTTATTTATCTTTGTATTAAAACCCTTATTTATTTACTCTTCTGTTTATTTTTCCCTTTCATTTATTTATGTATTTATTTAAATGTATTTATTTTTATATTATTTATTTGGTTATTTATTTTTGCATTTATTATTTACTAATTTTTAATTTATTTTTAAATCTGTCTATTTAGTTATGTATTTATGCATTTATTTATTTATTTCTGCACGATTTTCCCTTTGCATTTCACCCTTTATTTATTTACTCTTCTGTTTAATTTTCCCTTTTAAATATTTATTTTAATTTATTTTTTGCATTTACTGTATTTATGCTTTCCATTTATTTTTTCTTTATTTTTAAATGTGTTTACAGTATTTATTTATTTATGTATATATTTCTGCACGATTTTCCCTTTGCATTTCACCCCTTATTTATTTCCCCAAACATTTATTTCTGTATTCTTTACACATACATTCTGTCTGAGTACAGAGGCAAACCATACTTGGCTTCGACACTATTTAATTTGTGGATTCCAAAATTCCACAGCACAAAGTCCAAAATGTTCTCCAGATAATTTGGGGGAATAAAAGGTTTTCTATTGACACAATCATTACGTGCCTCCCCCTGCCACAAGATGATTGACTTTGGCTTGCATGGTGACATTTTATTGTTTCACAGACTTTGCAACATTGTTTGATATCAGCACAAATTTTCGAGAGAAAGGCGGAAAAAGTTTTGTGGAGCGTCTCAGTGGCTCATGTTTGAATATTTGGCATCGATACGATGTGTGTCTCTCAGCTTGCAGCTCCTAGGGTGAACAGAGTTAGCAGTGATCCCTTCTCATGTCAGCCGGAAAATGGCACCTGAGGGTGAGAAACAATCAGGGTTGATACCTGTCTGAACCTGACTGCAGCTCACCAGTTCATTCATCATCAAGTCACCTGAACAAGCTGCAGTCACTATTATAGTCTAAACAGTTTAGTACTAATTAGTACTAGTAAGTGGTCCTAATCTTAAAGGGGAACCGCCTAAATTAAGAATTTCAATATGTTATTTCCATGGCTCAAAGCCAGAAAGCAGAGAAGTCTCAAACTTGTGATGTCATAGGGTATAAAGTGTGGAGCAATGAACGGGAGACTGACTTTGTGAACCCACAGAATGTTTGATTTCTTTTTTATACCCAAATGAGCTTTATTCTATTGTTGTCTTATCATTTGTGAAACAGAAAATGTTCCCATATACTCAGATCATTCCCCTGGCTGCTCTCAGTGTCATCTAGAACATCTCTCCCCATTCAATATTAGATTTAAAAGAAATACATCTGTATAACACATTGTTGTGGCATGGGACCAGTCTGTCTCCTTCTCTCAGAGTCTTATAAAATGCCCACTTGTCTCAGACAGAGGCACTCCTCGGAGACTCTCCAGCTCTGCTCATCACCTCTCCAGGTCAGCTCACCTCTCCACCTCTCACCATGTCTGTCACCCTCGCCCCTCAAAGCAGCAGCAGCAGAAGCTACAGCTCCCACAGCATCTCCGGCAGCAGCGTCATCAGCCAGAGCAGAGGGATGCAGCAGGTCAGAGGCGGCCAGTCCAGCATCTCCATCTCCGGGCTCTTCCAGAGCGTGTACGGGGCGCTGGAGGTTACGGGGATCGAAGAGCGAGGAAACGACAAAATAAGAGCTTTGGGATGAACCCAATTGTGTTATTGTTATGAGGCGTTCATAGTCAGCTTAGGAAAAATTACAATTGGGCGAAGGTAAGGTTCGCATGATGTGTTCAAATGTAATCTCGTAAATTGTAGTTTTTGGTGAGAAACTTGAATAAATACAGTTGTTTAAAGGAGATGTTTTCACATCAATATAAAATAGATAATAGAGAGATAATTATGACCTGTTTAACTTCCTAACACTAGCTCTAAGCAGCTTGCCAAGATTTTTTTAATCAAAACAAATATTTAAATAATCATAATCATTTAAATTGAGTGTTTTTATGCAAACAACCACTATAGATGTCAATATCAAAGTACAGTACTGTGTACCCTCCCTGCCCCGAAAAAAATAGGGCTTTTTGGACCTGCAGTGCATGTTTTTATTTTAATGGAAACATACGTTTCAAAAAACCCTGCATACAATTATAGTAATAATAATAATAATAATAATAATAATAATAATAATGATAATAATAATAATAATAATAATAATAATAATTTTCTTAATAATATGCTGTTTGGAGTGATTTTCAGTATAATAAATGCTAAGTAAAAAAATAGGTGTGATATTTGTTTTCTATAAATTAATGCAGTGATAAAATAGAGGTTACATCTGACAGAATTTGTTTGGCCCCTGGTTTCTCATGTGGCCTGGTTTCTCATTTTCTCCCCTTTTAGATCATGAGGAAATATTCAGAGAATCAAAGTATCATCCTGCCGATTGAGAATGCTCAACTGGCTGCAGATGACTTTAAAATAAAGTAAGTTTATCCTCCTCTGATGCTTCAAATTTGTCATTTTAGTCTGTAATATAAAAAAAGAGTAAAAAAAAGAGTAAAACTATATATATTATTCTAATTTATGTGGTTGAAGTAACATCTACTGGCACAGCACTGAGACTGAATATAATATATAATATAATTAAAACTACACATGGCTTCCCTCTGTAGGTATGAGACGGAGCTGAACATGCATGCGATGGTGGAGGCAGAGAGCCTGACTCTTGCCATCAGTGACCTGGAGATGCAGATAGAAGGTCTGAAAGAGTAGCTGGTGTACATGAAAAGCAACCATCAGGAGGTGAGACCCATTCAGAGAAACTTCTTTGTACTAGAAACAAACAAAAAAAAAGCAGGATGGCTTGCTCTGTTTTCAAGTATAATGGTGCCATCTGTTGGTGATGGCAGTCATGGCTCACACACCTGTAGAAGGGCAAAAGATCAAAATGTGTCCATGTTGCAGGAGTATTGGAACTGACTGATTGCAAAATCACACTCACTGTGCAGGGTCAGCTGATCGTACTTAGATTAAAGGGTAGGTTCACATTTTTTTCGAATGTGTCTTAAAACAACACTCACATGCCCATATGTAAATTAAAACCGTTTTTACTTGCTGTAGTTAATCCTCCTGTTCATTATGGGCATTACAAGATCGGCCCTGTTCAGACCTGGTGTTAACATGCGTCCTGAGTGATCGCATCACAAGTGGACAGCTCTAAGTTCAGGTGTGAACGCACTCAAGACACATTGAGGACGCATTGAGATCTAATCGCTCAGACCGCATTCAGAGGTGGTCTGGGCCACATACAGTATGGCCACATTCTTTTAGCAGTGTGTACGCAAATGTGTCCTGGGCCACATTAAGGACCTCCTACTCAACTGACGTCCCGCTGGGATCTACACAGCCTCACTGCACTCCTCATGTGAATAGACAGGCAGACACAAGCGCTTGTTTGCCTCAGAGCATGTAAACAGCCTCTGTGCTCGACTGTATTCTGTGGTTCAACTGTATTTTATTAAAATATATCTTATCTATAGGATACATAATCTACAGACTATCAGAGTAGGCACGCAAAATGCATTATTATCATACTGTCGGTGTTTTTGTTTCCACTGCTTTGCACGGAGCCAACATCTTCCCGCTCTCTCTCCTCCCCGGCTCTCTGAAGTTCTGTACCCCGCTGTTACCTGGCAAAAGCAGCGATGTTGGCGGCACGGAGGTCCACTAGTACAATAACCTTATATTTTGATGTTCCTAAAATGTACCTGAATTCACAAATATGTAGGATATTACTACTGAAATTCCTGTAATATTACGTCACAACGTCTGCTGTATTAGTCATGTGTGAAAGTGAGATCCGATCATAAGTGGCCACTGGAGACTCATGTGGAGACGCATTCTAATGCCAGGTGTGAACAGACGTATTTAAAGTGGTCCAGTTGTGATCTGATCACTCAAGACGCATGTTAATGCCAGGTCTGAACAGGGCCATCTTTTCCAAATGTGCTTCCAGTGTAAGCGATGCGGTTCTTTACGAAACTATATACCAAAGTTTATCTGAAGTGAATAAAAGGCTTCAGTGGTGTTGGTCAGTGGGGATTCAGACTGAGTTACAACTGCAGGGGGCTGTTGATGGGGGCACGCTGTTTAAAAGGTACTGACAGTGAAATATGATCCAGGAAGTCCAGTTGGAGTAATAGACTACGTCTTTAAAGGCTTATCA